>OMLM01002225.1:44992-80187 GCA_900302695.1 Helostoma temminkii | reverse complement strand
GGTGTAACCCTTCTCTCTCTCTCTCTCTCTCTCTCTCTCTCTCTCTCTCTCTCTCTCTCTCTCTCTCTCTCTCTGTCTCTCTCCCTCTCTCTCTCTCTCTCTCTCTCTCTCTCTCTCTCTCTCTCTCTCTCTCGCTCTCTCTCTCACACACACACACAATTATCTTCATCCACACACAAACACACACATGCCTCACAGGGTTGAGTCTTGGGGTGGGTGTGGAGTGAGCAAGCTGGAATCTGCACAGAAGGAAACCTGATAGGCATTCCCTGTGCCAAACACATGAGGTCACCCCGACTGACTGATCCTGCCAGCCAGTCTCCATCCCTCCTCTGCCGGTAGATGAAAACCTTGTATCACAGACAAATCAAGTGTAGGACTAAAGAGATTTCCTTACTTCTCAAGCTAAGCTAAACCAAACTGAAACTAAAAGAACCTTTTTATGTGCCCTTTAGGATCATAAAGCCGTTATAAATGGGCAAGCAGATTTCATACTTTGGAATAATACTGCGGCTTATTACAAGTCAGGTCCTGTTTCCTCACTTTTCAGTATTCAGTAATTGTACTTGATAGGCTAATGTTTAAAATGAAGAAATGAGCCATCAGTCAATCATACTGTGCAGATTTCAAACAAAATTCCATGTTGGCTAAAAATATTTTAAAGATAAAATAAACATTAAAATGATTACCCAAATGGTCAGTAAATATTTATCAGACTTTACAGACAGTATATATTTTTTTTATGATTTATGATTCAAAAAATGTTATTTATCCTAGATTCAAAAACAAACAGAAAAAAGGAGAGAAAAGAAAAGGAAAGGACCACATCCAGAAAAAAACAACATGATTATTGCGCAGGCGTGAGCTCTGCAGCAGCCTGTTGCAGTTGCTCTACTTTTTGTGATGTCTTTTGCTTGATTTGTCTTTTTCTTTTCCAATTACTTAGTGTAGCTAAGTAACTACTTTAAGGAATTGGGTTCTGCCCTCTCATATCATGTTGAGATAATTTTTAGCCCTGGAATAATACTTTTACTCATCTGTGGGACTGGTGTGCAGCAGCTGCATCACCATGGAGCTTGCTCCTTTGTTTACACCCAGAATCAGCTGACTAAACTCAAGATGGTCGTCATAAAGGATTTTAACTTTGGCCAGGACTTTAAACATCTGCAATGAAATGAGAATTAGGGCAGCAAGAGGATGTAGGGGAGGATAAAAACAGTGAGGAGGAAATAAACACAGGAGATCAGTGATGCGCAGGGAGAAGGTGAGAAGATTTAAACTGTCTAATCAGTGGCAATAACAGGAAATAAGATGGACGAACTGACATCTCTGGTGAGGAAAAAGATCATGTTTGTCAAGTGTAGTCTGATGTGATTCACAGAGACATGGCTGCATGACAGTATTCTCAACTTCAGTGTTACTTTACTGTAACACTGGAGGCGGCATGTAGCTCAGTCGGTAGGGCAGTCATCTTTCAACCTTGGCAGGTTCGATTCCCGGTTCTCCTGTGTCTCTCTCCTGTGTCTACATGCTGAGGTGTCCTTGGACAAGCCACCGAAACCCCTGACCCTTGGCGCCTCAAAGGGGCAGCCTATCCAACATGAATTTCCCCACTGTGGGACCGTAAGGGTTCCCTCTGTACATGGTTTCGGCACTGTGCTGGGAGACAGGAAGCAAGAGGAGAGCAGTAAGAGGAAAGGAGAAGAGCTGTTTTCATTAACAACTGGCTGTGCAATCCTTGTCTGTAACTGTTAAAGGGTGTTGTCTGTA
This sequence comes from Helostoma temminkii, assembly GCA_900302695.1. NCBI lineage: Eukaryota > Metazoa > Chordata > Actinopteri > Anabantiformes > Helostomatidae > Helostoma > Helostoma temminkii. Next base: position 78,417 of record OMLM01002225.1, on the reverse strand, counting down.
GCGTTGCTTTTCAACTGCTGGCAGTGGGGCTCTGTCCTTATATGCCCAGAGACTTTTCACGTATTGGTTGCTGTTCACATATCTCCTTCCGCTAATGCTGCTGTTGCATGAGACGTCATTCACTCCGTCACCACCAGTCTGCAGACTTGACACCTGACACCTTTTTATTATCTCAGGACACTTTTACTATGCAACCCGAACAAAGACACTTCCTACATTTACCCATTTTGTGAACTGTCACAATAGGGGGAAGAGGATACTGTACCTGATGAATACACAGCTCCGATGTCCTTCCCCCTCTTGACAGGTCAGATCACAACCTGGTACATGTTATCTAAAAGTTTACAGCCCTGGTTCATAGGCAGCCAGCTACTGTTAAAACTGTGAAGAGGTGTACACATGGGGCCAATGTTACCCTGCAGGGGTGCTTTGAAATTACAGACTGGGAGGCACTCAGTGATGACATAGATGGCCTGACAGACTGCATCACTGAAACTGATGTTTCTGTGCTGACAGTCATGTACCCATGAAAACAATTCACTGTTTCCTTAACAACAAGGCCTGGGTCACCAGGGATATCAAAGCTATCCACAACAAGAAAAAGAAGTGGAAGAGATGATGCCATCACCCACCTGTTCTACTGCAGCTACACTGAACTGGACCAACCTTGGGTCACAGTGAGAATTAGTTTTTTTGATTTTTCCAGTGCATTCAACACCACCCAAGTTACCCAAGTTATTTAGCAAAAAATTGACGAATATACAGGTTAACACTTATGACCATGATTTCTTGGATTATGGACTACCTCTCAGATTGTCCCAAGAACTGTGTGTCTGACACTGTGGTCTGCAGCACAGGTGAAACTCTTCTCCTTTAAACTTCTTGGACAGTCCCTCCCTCCCTCTACAATGTACTGGCTGGACAGAGGAGCAAGTTCGCCCAGAGACTTATATGACTCTTTTCTCCCAGTGACGATTAAACTGTATAACTTATTCTCTCTTTGACTATTAATGACGCATCTCATCCATATTTTAATTTTCTTAATCAAGTTTCTTGTATTCATGCCATTTTTCTAGTCCAATAAGGAATATTACAAACAATTTGGAGTATAGCACTCACATTTAAATAATCTTTCTTGCTTGCAACTGTTGTTTGCCAACAATGTGTCTGATCATCTAGCAGTTCACTTTTCTTGTCATTTCTGGAATGCCACCCCCCCCTCTCACTGCTCTGCTCTGTCCAGTGCTTCATGAGAATGCTGCTGAAATTCAAAATACTCTGATTGTAAGAGGGGCTTGCTTGGCTCACAACTGGCTAGGTTTTGGAGTTTTGGATCATAATTTCAGTTTCTGTAATATAGTTCTTCTTGCTGTTAAGTGTGGAAAAACAATGGACTCTATAATCTCTCAAACTTGATGGCTATGAAAGACGTCTTAAAGTGGAAAATGTGTAGCAACTGTAAGCTCTAGAGATTTGTCTTTTATCCTAAGCAGCCCTTTGAAATATACACCCAAACCCAAACAACGCTGTCAATTCAAAGCACGGGTCTCCAAAGGACCTAAACATATGTGCTTTAGATCCCAGCTCCTGTTCCCTTGTCACACAGCCCTGCAATATGGACACCCGCATTCAATCAGTCATACATATACACAAACATATACATGTCGACTCACACATTTGGGACACACTTCGTATAGCACACATATACACACCCGTAGACAAACCTCCAACCTCCAACTCATGTTTTACCCATTTTCTATTAATAAAATGGACACATATGATTCCACTGGCATATTTAGTTTTGGTAGGTGCTTGTGAGATCCCACTCTTAAAATGGAGGAAGAAAATTTGAATAATTGAATAATTACAGTAGGACGTGATGTGTGTGACATCTTCTCTTACGTTAGATTAAGTCTAAATAAAACATGCGTCTAACATTGCGTGACATTTATTGTAACATGTGCAGTTGCAGTCGCCCATGACTCCCACAACGGGTGGTTAAATTCCCGGTTCCCCCTGGCCACAATGTGTCCTTGGACACGACATTGTGTTGTAGTGCCATAATCTAGATGCAGCTGTTGAACATTCAGTAAAAGATTTAGAGATCAATAAAGTGCTTAAAAACAATAAATAAACTAATTGAAAAGAAATAGTACAGTGTTTCTCTTTATAGCACTCATTGTAACTGTTTATAGTGTAACCATTTTCCCCTGACAAAGGCCTGGTGGTAAAATGGAGTGAAATGAAGTGTTGAGAAAAGTCTGGGCATGTGAGACAACTACACCTGTACCAATGCCAGAATACAAGCACTGTCATTCCAAGACCTAAACTAAAACAATGTAATGATATTGCAGCTGCCAATATCTGTGGTGAAACATTTACAGTACAACAAGTGTTTAACATTCACTTTTCTGTTTCCCTAGTCACAAAGCAGAATCAATACCCGACCTGCTTGCATGTGTCTGCTTTTATTTTTCTGCTTGTGAGCATGAAATTTCTGTAGGCTGTAATGCTGTTTCAGACGTTTTGGGTGCTCAACTACCCTGAATAACCTTCCTTCAGGAACTGACTTCCACAAGTCATTTGAGGTTGGGTGAAGTTTTAAATAAAGCTGTGGCCTGTGGCAGCTAGCTGACTCTATATGCCTTGTATATGCTAGCCGGGTACAACCTGTGCCAAACAAGTTCTTTTGTGATCATGTTTCCAAACAGCATACAGGCTGAGGAGTTAACATCAGGACCAATTCCTGCATGGAGATATTTTAGCAAACTAGGAATGAATGTTATAAGTGTGGCTTTTATTAGAAAACTAATTATTATTATATTATTTTTTTTTTTACCAAAAGCCAGTTTAAAAGTATAGAACAAGGGTTCTGAACTAAAAGTCCAAAAGGCCCAAACGCTTCAAGTCTTCCAATCTATGTTCATACTGTTACCTGTATAAAGTTTTTTCATTGTTTACCAAAAAAAGAGTCACAAAATGAGAAGTCCTGATTAAAAAACATTTCTCTTTTCTGTCTCCAGTCTGAATCAAGACTCTTCTGAATGCATTCACTCTTACTGATGTATACATATTCTCAAAAAGGCCTGCAAGTCCATATTCTTAGTAAAACTGAGTACAACAGAAAATGTATGATACCTTTTTATAAAACTTTTTAAAACTCTGATTTCAGGTAGATACACATTTCGTCTCACCTTACTTTGAATTTAACCAGTTACCTCTGCCTACTGCCGACACTTGGGATCTAACGTCTAGCTTCACTTGTCTGTCACACTGGATCAGTACCTACACAGCTCTGCCAAAATGATCAGGCTCATTAAAATAAGGTTTATTATTTTAACATGTATTTTTGTGGTCCAGATAAATGTCATGTTGTGTCCAAATCTGGTCCAGAGTCCTAAAGATGGGGACCATCTTTTTTTGACTTTGTTTTTTTAATACTCTACATGCAACCATAGTAATGTGATGTGGGTTTTTTTGGTGCAATCCTATATTGTAATGTAATATTTCACTTCACACATAACTTATCAATTTGTCAATTATTATACAAAAATGTGTAGTTCCCCTTTATCTCTCCTTTTCTTTGTCTTTTCCCTCTTTCTGTTTACCAGCTCAGGTTTGTGTTGTGGGTTAGAGAGGGTCAGTTAATGGAGAACGTCAAACCAGCTTGTCGCACCGCCTTGGCTTTGACCCGTGCAGATTGTGGAGTGACCCCAGTGGTGCTGCCCTGAGACTGCAGTTGGATCCAATCTCCTTGCTGGGATATGGTGCATGTTTTACCAGTCTCAATTGATAACTTTGCCCCGCTGTCTCCTCCAAGTGTCTGTCTTTTCTCTAATAAATCCTAGTTTTTTTTCACCTGTAATGACCCGGGTGCGGAGGGATTTTTGGGTCTCACGCCGCTATGGCATCTTTGTTTATTCACATTAGACCCTTTTTGTTTCCTGTTCCATGACAGGGTGTAGAGGGGTAAATTGAAAACACGTTATGTTGTTTTTCTTTAGAAAAAAAAACTGTGTATGGTAACTGCTGGAACATTCACCAATATCTACCAGTATTTGTCTTTGAGAAATGTCCTAAGAAAACATAAACTTCGTTCTTACGATGGGGAATCCCATTGTCTTTTTTTTTTTTAAGTGCTGTAAAGTTGTTCCCATTTAGCCTATGTGAACCCCCCATCATTGTCCATGAAAGACCATGAGACTACAGAGCTGCACACACTAGAATCCCACACAGAAATGGTAAAGAAGAGCTATGAAAGGCAAGAATGTCCAAATGAAAGTCTAAAGATGGTGGGGCATTGGTGTGCAAACAGAAGAAAAACAGCAATTGAATCGGTCATGGTTGCCCTGGGCTTGTATCGTCTTTGAAGGGAGATATGTATCGCTTGGTTAGGTACTGTAGTCTTCATCTACATATATAATAAATAATACAATAAAAACTTTTCTTACACAGAGACACTGTAACTGTATCTATCTTAGGTAGATACAGTTATTCCGTTAATCTGCTTACACCATTGCAGCTGATTCGATGCTTTATGTGTATGGCTCCCCTCTGGGCTGGTTCTTATCTGTCCCTGCACTCGTGTAAAAATCATACCCCGAAGTCATACAAACCAGGGAAACCCAAATTCTAAGCTTATTATTATATTACATTATCATAAATAATGTGATGTTTAATATCTCAAGACTTACATTAACATACTGTGTATTTCTTTTTTCCAACTGCCTCTTTTAAAATGTGGTGGACATGGTCAGCATGAGGAAAAATGTAATGCTGGCCATCACCCGACAGGTGTCAGAACACACAGTGAATCACAGTTTTCATTTTGTAGACAGTGTAATGTAGAAGTTTAGTTATTTACCTTCATTTGACTTCTCGGAATATGCCACATTGCTAAATTACTACCCCTCCCTTTGATGCTGCAATTAGTTCCGCCCTCCCAGAATCAGTCCGTGGTCTTTGTGTGAAATACCAAATATATTTGGGCTAGACTCAAAATAGCCAGTGGTGAACAAAGTAATAATGATTGACATTATTAATAGTAATTTAAGTGATGTAATATTATACAACTGGAGAAATGGGGAAAAAAACACGATTATTAACCAATTATTTTGCACAGATAATATATAATTATCAGTACATGTCCTCTTTAGTGTGTATAGATTATGTTCTTTCCTAAGAACAAATCCCAAATTTCAAATAATTTTGCACAAGTGTGTTTTAAGAAGAATTGTCTTCAGTTAGTGGATGAGGGCTCATGTTATTATGTAATTTTCTAGGGGTTAATGGGGCAATTGAAGCAACAAATTGAAAGCCACAGTACTAATGTGCAACAGTGAATTAACTAAATGACAATAAAATCAACAGGACCACATTATTCATTAATTATCATTTTAGATTGATCACCCTTGAAGAGGCAAGATTTTTTTCATCTAAAACTTGTGGTTTCACTTTACACTTTATGGTCTTCCAATTACAAGCAATGCACGGAGAAATCGATAGATACAGACAAGTTACGTTGTTAATGCATTTTGAGGGAAACTGGAATCACACTGGGTGGATAACCTAGCTGTCTAATGAGTCATCGAAATGAATGCGTCTCCTACCTATTTGTTTCCTTTCGATTTGGGCTTTTTGTTGTCCTTGTTGGTGGTAATTGTCTGGAACACACCGACTAAGACACAGCTACCCTACCTCATGCTGTGATGCATTAGCACTGTTTTAAACATGGAACTGGGTGAGACTGCACCACTGTAATTTGATAAAAGTGAATGGAGGGGGGTGGGTGGCAGCAGATATACAAAGTGGCCTGAGAGTGTATCGTCAGCAGCCTTTCAAGGTGAAAAGCATCAGCTGAAGGTCTCTCTTTTTTACTCACCTGATCTGCCTTTTTTCACCTTCACCTATATGCATAGTATATCCTTGCTTTAACTCTTCAGCAGTGGGAAGAATTGTAAGCTTGAGTCCATGAGCAAAATGAGTATGATAAGAGATTTTATGAAAGAAAAGATTTGAAGGGACCTGGCTGAAATGTTGAAGAAGACTAAGCAAAATACCAATATAATGAAATTGAAAGCAAGTTGCAGAAAATGTGTTTGTTTCTTGTGGAAGACAGACATGGACGATTACAATCAGACATCAGCAACCTGCTGAGCTTCTTCATTCTAATTCCCCAGAGAACAGATTGCTGGAAACTTGAGGTTGCAAAATAATTAAAGTCAAATACAGACAAAATAAGAAATAAAGAAACTGGTATGTGGATACATAGGAAATATTTTAATGAGCAAAACACAAGGAAATGTAGTAGAGATAGGAACAACTTAAAAAAGTGTAATAACAAATACCTTTTTACTCTAATTAAAGTAAGACATTTTGTTCATTGATTTGAAAAATTGATTTACACAATTCCCTGATGCTGCCAGATATTTTAAAAGTATAGCTACCTTACAATATCAAATTGGCACTTAATGTCTTAATATTACCCAGCTGTGGTCCACCCACAGTCATGTGCACAGGGACATTCAATATTTTGTAATTTTATAACAGTAAGGTCCACGTAAGGTCATTTAATGTGTCCTTTTAGTTTTCTGTGTCCTCAGTAACTCTGACTTTACAAAGCTCACTGATGTCTTGTCAGCAGATGTCAGTCCTAAACTATGCAGGACACCTGTGTTTTATTTTCTTCTCTGTATCATCTGATGCTAAGGGCTCCATCTTGTACTAATAAATAAATGCATTATACATTTACATAATACATACGATGCAAAATGTATTCCCCATAGCTTCAGTCAGTGATTGCTGACTGCCGAACAGACGTCAATGCATAATGCAGTCACATTATTATCACCATGAACATATTTTTAAGTTGTCCTCTTTACCTCGACATCCAGCAACACTGCTTCCTGCTCAAAGATGGAGCAGGAGGAGAGCAGCGGGTCTGGGTTTGAAGGGTGAATATATCCTGCAATACTTCACTCTCAAAGCCTGATTTGAGTGCTCACACCATTTGCTTCTGCGTGTACGAGCTGATGTGCTTCAAGGTGCTTCTTGGATTTCAGTAGGGGCCTTTTAACTTGAAACCAAAGAGAGGCGAGTCAATTTTTTCTCAGATTGCCCGGGAATGAAAAAACAAAGCAAAACCACTAGGTGCTTTTGTTTTTGGTCCCAGTAGTGCTGAGAGTATTAAGCCTGCCCACCAATTAGTGCATGCTGATTCTTACAGCTCATGAATTATTAAGAGCAGCCCATCGACTCGAAGCAGTGATGGAGGTCAAGAGAAAGGGCCAAGCCACCTGAGCACTACAGCTGCATTTAACCTCAAATACCTCAACTACAAATAACCTCAACAATACTGAGTGTTTGTTTTTGTTGTTGTTGTTGTTTTTTTTTTGTATTTAAATTATTTTCAATCTACATTTTGGATACATGTAGCTTTTATTGCACACATTGGCATGTGAGAAGAAAAAGGAGGAGAATGGATAGGATAATGTATGGTATTACATTGCAACTTGCAACACCGGCTACCCTCAAGGTCAACCAATTCATTCCTGCTGTAGAATTTATTGCTTGGTAGTAGCTAAGGCAATGAGGTGCTGTGAACCTTGAGCTAAGGTCTATATAGAAGGTCTTCTCAGCCATATACTGTGGGAGACCCTGCTTGTTAACGTTCTATTCAGCATGCCATCCAGCTCTAGTGCCTGGAACATGACCCCATGAAAGCGCTGGCCAAGGACCGCTAGTGTGTCTGCTTTTTTTTCTTCTTCTTCTTTTTTTCCTTTTTGGGCTACACCAAGTTAATGTTCCCAAGACCATCCACTGTACCAATCGTAAATACCGTCTGAAGTATTTGTTGCCAATGGGCCGTAACTCTTGAGGAAGAGACAGGAACTGTGTGAAATTAGGTAACCATCAAATGTGACTCCTGGAGATTGTCAGTACTTTAGATGTATTAGACAGAGAGGGGGCACTGCTTTGTGTGGGAGCCCCTGTCTTACAGGATAACAGAGCTATCATTATGCATGAATAATTGGATGCATTCCTTTTATTTTTATTTTTTTTGCTCTGTCTCTTTTCACCAGTGGGCTGTTTAATGTAGCAGAGTTGTCAAATAAGTCTGTCGCAGGGATAAAGTGTGTGCCAAGTCTGATTACCTTACGTGGATGACTTTTTTCTCGCGCAGAATTAAAATAATTTAGAGCAGTTAAGGCAGGAGTGAGACTGGGGAGAGGAGAATATATGTGGATATTATGGCACGATGGGGCTTTTAAGTGTGTTGTGATTTAGATATTTATTGTTTTGCTGCAGGGAACGAGGCGAGAGGAGAATGCTGGTCTCTCAGATGTCTTTAAATAGAGATCTTGACTGCCTACTCGCCTGTTTCCTTGTTTTCAGAAATGGCTGGTTCAATCTTTGGTAATATACATTAGCCGTGGCGCTGTTTGTCACTGAAATAGCTTAAGTGCCCTTTAGCTGGCATTAGATTCAGTGTTTTCTTCTCTGTTGCTCCCTTGTTTCTGAAAAACCACTGAGCCAAAATAGTTTAATGCTCATACCAGAGCACTGCCTTGCTCATTTGTCCATGCACCTCCCTTTCTGAAAAATAAATACACAATGATGTTTAACACTGAGTCCCAGAATTGCCCAATTGTCTCTTTGAGTTTCTTTTCTTTGTATTATTTCTATTGTCTTTTCTCTTGAATATTCTGTTTCTCCCTTTAACTTTTACAAACCAGCAATTTCCACAGTTTATATTCACCAAGCTCTGTGCATGTAATATTCTTTTTTTGGACTCTGTGGCAAGCCTTCTTGTAGCAGCAGGAGAACAATAAGGCAATAGTCAAAATATTATCTAAGCAAAAGACTTTTAGTGCTAATTTCTCAGTATAATTTTGCCAAGTAATCACTGAGGAGTCCTCAGACCAAAACAAAATGAGGAAAAATATAAATACACCTTTTAGTAAGTGCTAAATATGCAGCAAAGTAGTATGGCATTATATTTTATTATTTAATATTTTTCCATCCACCTATTGTCCTAACCTCTTAATGGTTGCCGGGCTACTGCAGCCAATCCCAGCTGTCATTGGGGGAGAGGCAGGGTGCACCATGGGCAGGCTGCCAGTTTGTTACAGGTCTGACATATAGAGACAGACAGCCATTCATGCTCACATTCACACCAGTGGGTAATTTGTGTCACCAGTTAAACCTAAATACATGTTTTTGGATGATGGGTTGAAGCCGGAGTATCTGGAGAAAACCCACACAGACACAGGGGAACATGCAAACTTCACAGGAAGGTACCTGGCTGAATGGTAGATTCGACCCCAGGTCCTTCTTGCTGTGATGTGATAGTGTGAACCTTTACACCACTGTGCCTCCCAGATTTTATATTTTTGCTTTATATTATTTTTATATATAAACATACTAATAAAATGGAAAAATGTTGTAGGTGAGGCTTGTACATTTCCCGTGGATGTAACACAGTTGGAATGTGAATATAAAGGGGTCACTGTAGTATTTCAAAGATTATTGCAGTTTCTAATAAGGACAGAAAGCAAAGACAAGGGTGCTTGGCAGCAGCTAAAGCTGAATCAGTAATCAAAGTTTTGGTTAAAACTATTTTCTAAATATAGTTGTGGGAAGCAAAAATAGACTCGCTTAGAAGTGTTAAAGTCTAAAGATTTACACTGCTCAGTGTCAGAGAGAACCACTTCAGAGTTTTATGAGCATATGTGTAGCTTTGTTATTCTATATTGACCCGACAACCATGATCAGAGGATAGAGATTAGTTCACATAACTTTAAAAAAAAAAAAAAAAAAAAAACTGCACAAAAAACGCTGTTTCCTTGTCAGTGAGACGTGATTTATTTACTTTTCTAAATCGTGACTCAGCCTCATTATCTTTAGTCCTCTGCTCTACACCTGCCCTCCAGCTGTAGCCTTCACTACACACTAAACATCAAACTGTCTGTTGACAGTCTGTTTTGTCTGCTATGACTTCAGACTGCAAATTAGCATCTATTATCTTTAGTAACTTTAGTAAAACGTCACTGAGACAACTTCATGATGCAGAGTTGTTTACCAGGAATCTGGTGGAAAGTGTGTGACTGGAACAGATTAACAGAATGAGCACTGAGATGATTTTTTAAATATGCTGGGTCTGATGGAAGTGTACTGCCTGTGAGATTTGGAGCAACCTGCAGCTCATTAATTATGGATTCCCATCAAATTCTTTCTTAACCAAAAAATGAAGGAATGTCACACGTCTGTGTGAGGCGAGCCTCACTTGTCATCTGCAGGGTCTGTAAAATTATATTTAAAAAAAAAACAGCAGGAGAGTCATTGTAATGGTAATGGTCATCCTATGGTTCTTACTCCACAATGACTCTGCCGCCTTGCGTATTTAGGAGGTGGTCTGCTGCTGCTGCTGCTGCTGCTGGTGGAAGTCTGAGCCTGGAAGCTTCTTGTTCATGTGCTAATCAGTGTGACAGTACAATGGAGCGAACACTTTTCTCTCAGAGCCCAGCCCCACACATTCAGCCAGAGAATGAAGGGCCACACACCACAACAATAACAGCTCACTGCTATCATCTCATAAAAAGTCTCCACTGGTGGGTAAATAAATAGTTTAGAAACCTTTTGACAAGTACAATAGACCAGACTACTGCTGATTTCATCTTTGATGTCTCCTCAGAATTTGCATTGGTCTATGATATTATAATGTCAAACTGTATTTTTACTTGAAGCTGTAGGGGCTTTTTTTGGTAATGAATAGAAATTATCTTGCGAGATTCATATTTGACTTTAAATGAAATTAAGGCCAATATTCTTAAGAGAACTCGAGTCTAAGCTCCAGCAACTATTTTTCAACTGCGAAAGTGCCAGTGCTAGACACAGGAGTGACATTGTAACTAAGAAAGAAATAGAAATAGAAATTTTAAATAGCCTCTTCAATGTGCAAAAGTACAAGAAAAACAGCTGTATGTTATCATTATTTATTTTCCAAGTGTGTTTTTAGAGAGAGCATCTCAGTAAGGGGTCCTTACAGAAGAGCTTGAGCAATTGTCAGAGGGAAGGGCCATAATCCCTGTCTTTGATTCATAAAGTGGCTTGCAACAGGATTGCTGATACGGGACAATTGGGACAATCTTTTCGTGAAATTCATGGTCATTCAGCCTTCACTATGATGCTAAATAAGACTCCTGAGAAGCTTTATGAATAGATAGAGTGCATAAAGAAAAACTGGATGGTGGAAAACATTCTCTTATGACAAAAAGCCATTTTTTCACATCCCTATTGACACCAAATGGAAAAATGTATGAATGAACCATACAACTTGACTTTGTTCGCTGTCAACCTAACATAATGTAGACAGAAATTAATACATTCAGTTACTTTTGAAGATATAAAAGGTCTGATAACATCAGTGAGTTTGTTCTAACCTATTTGTACCCAGATGGATTGTGTTTACATATTTATACAGGCTGTGATCCCTTACCATGTCAAAGTATTGCATGCCTTAAACTCTTCCAGCAGCTCAGTGAGAGCACAGCAGGCCAGAGTCACTGAGGCAAACAGTCAGGCAAAGGGGAAACATTACACCATTACACTCACCTGTTCCACAGCCATGGTTACTTATCTCATGAATAAATCACACTACTGAGGTCTGGACAACTCAGACACTGCACCTCTTCTCCTTTGGCAGACGTCTGCATCCCTATCTGTCTTTCTCTCTCTGCTACTTTTTTTTCACTGCTCTCTCTGCTTTCTGTTTATCTCACTGCCCCTCTCTAGTACCTTATTTCATACATCTCTCACTCTAGCTGGCTGCCCAACAGTGCTCACTTTATTTATCACGCGATTGTGACACTTTTGGATAAAGCTCCACACCCGGACTGATTGAACTCCGCTTGTGAGAGCTGGGAAGCACAGATCATTCCCTTTTGGTTTCCACTAAGTCATAGGATTGACAGCTTGGGTCGGTCTGCCCAGAAGAAGCTGACTCCCTTCCTTTAAATCACTTGGAGAGGCGCTTCTGAAGGGTCCCTAACTCAGTGGTCATGCCAATATGCCAAACCAGAAGAAGCACTGGAAGAACCTAATTCGAAAATAAAAGCGGAAATCCACTGATGAATAGGAAAACTGAGAGGGGACTAAAATTTGAGCTTTGTTATTGATGTGAAAACCTTACTTTTCTTGACACGTTTTTTTTATATGATATATCCAGGTGCACAGAGATGTTACAATGCAGCATTGTTCTCAGATAGACCCTGAGTAAAACAATCCCCTGCATTGTCTCTCTGCCTGCCAGTGACGGCAGCTTTGCAGTATGTGAGCTTAGGCCCGAGGAGGCGGGCGGATACAGGGGGTTTTGTGTTGAGTAATGCTGCTATTCCTTCAAGGGGAATAGTTGCTTAACACACTGTGCAGAATCTGGCACAGAGTCTTCTATGGCCTACTAAACTCTGCTCAACACTATGTAAAAACTCCCCAATGGCTGCAAGACAGCGAGGAGAAAGGGGGTGGAGCGAATGAGGAGGGAGACTCAGAACAGAAAGAAATGGAGGACAAGCAGCCAGATGAGGATTGGGATGGATTTAGAGATAGATGAGAGCTGACTGAAGGGATTGGGGAAGGTGAAGCGAGGATGGATGGAGGACTAGCAGGGGATGGATTCAGTTATGGAGGGTTAGAGATAGAAAAACAAAGGGGGAAGATGTTCCACAGTACAGTAGCTTAGTGTCAAAGACAGTTCAATGTATGGACCAGGACCAGGCTATTTAGCCTGTGAAGAATCACAACACAGTTCTTAAGGCTGAAATGTAAATATGTCAGATGAAGGTTCAGTTAAGATGATGAGTCAATGAAGTACAGCTCAGCATCAGCCCACTTCAAAGTTTAAAGTTGTAGCAAATAGTGTGACAAATTAGATCTCACTCAGCAAAGTGAATAAGTGAGAAACTGCTTCCAGGTAAGAATGTATTTGTCAGAGATGAGTTATTTCTCAAATCAGACATTGGAGCCTCTGAAGGACGTATTCACAAATGAGGTAATGTCAAGTGTCTTATCATTTAACTGCATCTTTATTAATAAAACATATACAAGCCTTACATCTTGTAGTGTGTTTTTTGTTGGTGTAGATTGTTGTATTCATGTAATTTACTATATTTCTTCAATGATAATACCTCACAAAAACAGCTTATGAGCCAGTCTTATGATTTCCAAAAGTGATGTGAATCACTTGAATAGATGATTTAGGTGGTGTTGATGAGTAGCTTTATATTAAAGTGCAACATTTGCTGTGCAAAAATCTCAATATAGCTGTCATTTTCAAACATACAAAAATTGCCTAAAGCTGATTTTTTTTTTCATCTTGCTCTTTTTTTTCATTAATAGAAATTGTTGGTTAGATTGCCTGCTGCAAAACCTTTTCTCAAACTCATCCAGAAGTTCACATCCATCAAAATCTCATTTACAGCTTGCCTTGCAATTAGAGAGTGGTTGGAAAATGTACTAGTTCAAAGCTATTTAGTATTTTACACAATAATTTCTTTTTGTTGTCAGTTGCTATACAGACAAACAACAGGACACCTTAGTTGCTTTGTGTCTAATTTCAAAGGTGTCATTTGAAGAATCATCGTATTACCATACTATACTATATTAATACTGTGTTGTTCCTCTCTCTGCACCACCTTCTTCCTGCTGCTCTTTGTACACCTGATTTTTCTGGCTTGTGTGAGAAAGGAACATAGTCAGGTTGGTTATGGTCCCTGTGCAATATCCCTGGATACGTTTTTCAGATGCACGTCATAAAATAACCCTATAAACTACCACAGACCGACCGTTCTCTGTTCCCTAGCTGATTTGTTATGGCTGTCTCAAGCCTTCCTGCCACAACAGTGGCTGGTGTTTAGTGCCAGTATTTAGTCTGGCAATTGTCAGTGACGCTTCAGTGAGTATATTCCTCTGGGGTCCAAAAGTGACATTCCAGACCCAGTGCAACTATTTTGCATGTGAAAGAAACTGAATATTAAAAAGAAGGAGGGTGTGTTGTCTCCTGTGCATATTTATATACCGATCTGCATTTTTGTGGATTTTATCTTTTTTATCTTTGTGTGGTTCCGTTCAGGCAGTACAGTGTATGCTATTAGCAATAGCAGTGACAGAAATGTGTGACTGTATATATGTATGCATTTATTTGTGTACCAGCTTTTTGTAGGTAGTGTCAGGAAAAAGTGTATAGCAACTGAATTTTTTCACAGAATTATAAAATACGTTTTCACAAATTTTAAAATAATAATGATAATACACAAAGCATTAACATAAGTGTTAAGAAGTACACAAAGTAAACATATATGAAAATGAAATTATGGGAAATAATAAAATACATTTCTGACTATTTAGGGACATGGACTTTTGTTAGACACTAAATCCATAATATGAAATAACATTTTGATACCAAAGCTACTGACTATTGAGCTATTTGACTGACTTTCAAATACATGAGACAATAATCATATCTATAATTGAAACAAACATTCATAAAATGAGCAAATATGTCAAAATAGGCTAAAGGGAAATAGTACTTAGTATGTAGTCTGCTATTTGTATAAGCAATGTTAACATTGTTTAATTATGCGAATATTATGTAGTACCTTTAACATACGGCTGTGAGCACACAGTCAAACACACACTGGGGTCAGTGTCAGGCATTAACTCATGCAGCAGGCTGTTGGGGACCCATGAGCTTCTTTGTCGTTTCTGCACCAATTACGTTCTTATTTATGGATTTGAACACAGTTGACCTTCTGAAAGAGGAGACGTAAATTTGTTTGTCTGGGTAGCAGCATAACAAATGGCATTCTGGGAAGGCTTAAGCTTCTTCTCTATCAATCTGTCCCCTGTCTCGATCTCTACCCTGTCTCTCAGGCATTTTTCACAATTCAACAATGACTATCGGCTGGTCAGCTATCTAGTCAGTCATTAGAAACAGCAGTCACTCAGCAAGTTGGTCTTCCAGGACTTCCAAACACAGAACTAACAATGCTTTTTATGATATAGAGTAGATGCATTTTTAAGGAAAAGGAGAAAAAGACAGCTTGTTTGTGTTTGTGTTTGGTCTTATTCACTTTCTCTCTGTCTCAACCCTTTATACAGCCAGTGAGAACACTTTAGGGCAGGATGCCAGCCTATGTGCGTGACTGGATTGGTAGACATTTGTCTCAGTAAGAGACAGGTCACGCAGAAAAAGAGCTAACCCTGCCCTCTCCTCCCTTTTCAACATCTTCCACAGTCCTCTGTTTGTGCTTACACTTCCTGTGAAAAACATAACTGACTCCTGAAGAATGTGTCTAATGAAAGCTGGAAAATTGGGGAGGGGTCTTTATTCTGTGTGGCTGCTGTTTTTTCTGCATTTCTGTGTTGTTGAAATGCAGATTTATACATGGTGTCCTCTGTCCTGTTTGCAGGACTCTGCTGAGGGAGGGCTTTTTGCACAGCTTCATAAAATTTGATGAATGAATGATGATGAATGACATTTTAAAGACTAAACTTTTTCAGCAGCTGTCAACTCCAACCTGTAGGATTTGGTTAAATTAGTGAACCAGGGGCCAATTTGCAGCCATTTTGTCAGTGTATCACTTTCACATCAGTAGTGGATCAGTTTTCATTTGACCAACGTTTTCTTTGTATGTTTTCTGCACTCTCCATCATCCTCTGTCCCACTCTGATACTTTGTCTTTAAATGAGTGTCTCTGTCCTCCCACTCCCTCATTTCATCCATCCTGCAGTTTCCACTCCCACACTGACTAGCTTGTAAACAGACCCAGCTGGCCATAATGATGACAAATCAGCCCAAATATTTATGTCCATTGAGTTTCCCTTTGGCTTTGCCCATGGCTCACTCTCTGCTCTTTTTTTACGAATCCCACTGTGGCGGTCACCGCAGTCGCAGCCAAAGTGTCGTAATCACTCTCACTAAACACATTTCAGCCCTAGTTATGTCACCTAAACACCGGTTGACTGTTAATGTCCGTGGAGAACCAGGTTTATGGTCGCTGGAAGAATGGGATAAACATAGAAGCTTATAGTGTGCTTACGTAGATTTTTGTGTGGGATTAGTGATTAACCTGTTCTTTAAATCGGATGTATTGTATCTTACATGGGCAGTTGTGTTTGTTCCAAGTCCTACTCACTTTGCAGAAACTAAACAAGAATCGGATGCTCATGTACTTGAGGGAACAAACAAATGGGGTCAATTTTTCAGAAAATTCACAGTAACCTCATTGATCAGACAGCATGAACTACATTGAAACTGGGATCTACTCAACAAAGGGAGAAAGGTTACAGGTGCAAGGCCTGAAGTAATGAAAGAAAGAGCTAAAATGAACGTCAAGGGGTAAAGAGGTTTTAAGTCAGGATTGTCAGCAGGAAGGTTACTCCAGTGGAACACACAGTCGATAAGATTCAGGCCCTTCTGATTGAAGACATCTTTTTAACTCTGGGGAAGGACAGAAGCCCTGTAATCTGAGAATGAGGTGCACGGGATGAAATATAATATTTAAGTTGTTTATATCATTAGAAGCATTAGAAGTCTTATCTGACATGCATAGGGAGCCAATGAAGGCAAGATAATCATCTGAGCCATTAAAAGGCTGACAGTGGTAGATTTTTCAGACTACTATGTGGCAAGTCTTAAAAATAAAACGTTATAATAATGTAGTCTGGATTACGTAAAGGTGTTGGGATGGAATTTTAAGTGGATGAAAGAAGCTGTTTAAGTGGTGTCTTTAACATGTAGATCAAAAGAAAAGATTGGATGAAATGTAAAATCAAGATTTTTGCCTGTCAGCTGCAATTGTCAATACTTACTGATGCTCGTGAGAACTAAATGAAAATTAAATATTTCACGAGTCCCACAGCTTGTGATTGCATACAGCCGAGGAGCGTTGTCAGTTTGTAATAAAATCATGAGGCATAGAGGCGACATGATAAGATGGCCTCCACTCTTTGCCATCTACTCTCTCCTGACTGACATCTTCTTCACAAGAGTCCTCTTCTAGGTCACACTTACATTATTGTCCCTTGCACATTTATTTTAGGTGTCTAAACGTTGGCAATTTGTGACTATTTATTTATTCGATAGCACTTATCTGGATGAGAGTACCATTTAACAAAGAAGTGTAAGTAGATGACCCAGCTTAAAAAGCACTTTCAGATTCCACCCTTGTGCTATTTTTGGTTGTTGTTTTTTTTGTTTGTTTGTTTGTTTGTTTATTTTTGCTTTTTTCTAGTTAATATTTAATATTATCTTTTCAAACTTAATTACACAAATTTTAATTGATTTCTTACAATTAAATGATGCATTTCTGAACCTGCATTATGTCCCCATTGTGCCACAAGTGCAACATATAAGTGATGTTGTTTACCTCCACTGCTCTTGTCCTGTTTGTCAGATAACATGCATTCTATCTCTCTCTCCTTTGGGAAAGATATGGCCTCTATTTTAACGCCAGGGCTCCATGTCCAGACACGGGTCCTGGCATTAAACACAGAGCCCAGCTCTTATCTGCCCCATGGAGACAGGAAAAAAGAGATACTGCAATAGCGTGATAGAGAGAACATGTAGAACTAATAAGAAAGGAACTTGAACATGAAGCAGTGAGCAATAATGAAAGAAGAGTAATGGAAAAAGGGAAAAATCTTTAAAATAAACTATAGATAGACCAATCAGCACATTTAAAATTAGGCCTCTGCGTCATTGTCCAGCAGTGTTAGCGCACCAGTGTCCCAGATCCTAGTGCTTTTTGTTTTTACAGAGGTAGAAGAACTTAGACAATCAATATGACTAATTTTCTTAAATGTGTCTTTTTCTCATTTGCTACTTTCTTCTATATTTCATATTCTTGCTTTCTGGTCTGACTGTTTTCCCAGACCTTGGCTTGAACTCTGTCATACCTTGAACTGCGTCTCTCTTCACCATCTTCTTTCTGTTATCCCTCCTCTCTCCTCCTTCACTCTCTCCATGTCTATGCATATACAGTGCTCTCCTCTTTCCCCATTAGGATACATTTGGCTGTAGAATCAGCAGCATTGCATTCCCAGGTGAGTTGTGGATGATTTGCATTCACTCCTCTGGCTATGGGTTTACCTCAACAAGCAAAAAGCCCTCCTCCTTCTGTCTTTGAGTCTCCCTCCCTCTTCTTTCGCCATTGAGATGCCGCTGCTCTTCTCTAACACATGTTTAAGGGCAAAAAGGCCTAAACACATTGTGTTTCGCCTTTGCTTTAGAGGCTGCTGTGAATGCAGCCGACTGCCGGTGCTAGCTGTTAGTTCTGGCAGTTTGGAAGGGATGCCTCTGGGACTACGCTTGTCTTTAAGAGTCTTTGCAGAGACTTTGCCAGCATGAATTAATGAAGGATGAGCTGAGAGGCTTTTTTCTTCAATTTAAGTACAGTGCTTGTCATTTTTTGTGGGATGTTGTCTTCTCTGTGTGTGCGTGTGTCATGAATGTAACCTCCTGAACGGTGACAGCTGATCTGGAGTAGTAATGTCCTGGACGACAGGGCTGTGGCCTGGGTTGGGTCGGTTGGTTTGCTGGTATTGACAGCGTGGCCTTGTCTGGCTTCATGCCAATGTTAAGCTAGCTCTTGCTGGCTGCTTTGGCCTCCTATAAATCAGGGCCAATTACCACGTTGGTGCACAGCCTCCTCTCCTCCAGTCGCAGCCCTTCCCTGCAGAGTGCACTGAGGAGGAGAGAGAGGCAGGGGAGCTACAGCCCTGCTCTCATTCCAATTACTGCTATAGCTGCCTTCCTCTCTGTTTGGTAAACACAGAGTACTCACACAATATGAACCACATATTGATACAACTAAGAAACACACTAGGTATCATCGGGGTATAATTAACTTTAAAATTGGGAAAGCCAAACTTCCAGGATCTTTACAAATGAATTCCTGTTATTGCCTCTTTTCCCAAAATTTTCTTTTCAGTCCCAATTTTAACTATATATCACGTTAAAACATGACATTTCATTACTGGCCAGTGCTAACCATGTACCTCCAATATATTTTAGATTAAGTGCAGGATTACGTGTTGCTTTGAGTGACACAGAAGGTTAGCCGTGTAAAAAAACATGGAAAAATAATGTGTGTAAATATACAGTGCAGTACCATGTGCCAACGTAGAGTATGTAATGTACACTCGATTTATCATCCTCACTTAATATACTCATAAACATTCTCTGGCATGTCACAGAGGCTGTGAACCCTCCTGCATGGCTGGCTGGGTAAATTGGGCCTGTGTAAACCATTTTGCCTGTCTAAAATACAGTGCAGCAAATTGAAATCCCCAGTAAGCCTCTGTAGTGGCATGTCACAGCTGGGTAGGGAGGAGAGAGAATGAAGGTTTTTCTCATTTACCACCTGGAGGTTTTTGAAGTGTCATAACCAGCTATTCTCCCAACCTCTACTCCATTTCTCTCTTTGACTCTTTTTTCATACTACTTTTTTCTCTCTCTCTCTCTTTCTCTCAGTCTCAGATTCCCTCCTTTTTCTTGTTGAAATACCATTTGTCAAGTGCTGTATTCAATCCTCATCATGCTGACACATGAGGCCTGTATTTATTATATATTTGGAAGCTGGATAGCAGAGGCTGACGAGTTGAGGGTAAACGGCAGTCACGAAACTGTCCAGAAAGAGAAACAAACTTAGTTGTTAACCTCAAATGGGGCAACCAGAAGAAGCCAGACGAGAATTTGATTTTAAACAAAAAAGGGGAAAATATTTTTGGTGGTGATGAGTGTGTATGCTGAGGCAGCAGCCAACAGGGTTCTCACTAAATGCATGTACATACTGTACGTAAAACGATGCCTCTGTTTTTATACAGACAGAGATGTAGCATGAATGAAAAAAGAAATGTAGAACAAATCTGTGTACTTCTTGTGCAATTATCATCACACATTGTAGAAAACCACCACCACCAACACATATGAACACGTATTCCCATCCCACCATCCACCCACAGTTGTCATTCCTCTGGGACCTTATGCACCCATTCCATCTTTCATCCCAGGGGACTCTTCCAGCCTTTTTCTTTCCCCTTGGATAACCTCGTTCTCTGCCTTTTCACCCAGCACTGTAAGTAATGGGTTGGTTTTGACCCTCCATGCCTCATTGTGTAAGATTTCAGCTTCTGACCTTAAAAAAATGAAAGCAAATCGATAGGGCGGGACACATGAATTCCAAAGACCAGGATGCAAGCCAAGCTTGGAGCTCTGGGAGGAGAGAGAGCAGGAGGAGAAGGGGGCTTGTGTGTATTAGTGAAGGGCTAAAACAAAGAAAGAAAGCCTGTGAAAGAGAGAGAGGATTTCAATTAACCTTCAGTCCTGACAGCAGTAATGTCTCATGGTTGTGCTTGTGAATTTGTACGTGTCACGCAATATGTTGAACACTGTGTGTATAATTTAAGCTACAGTGGCTAGGGTAAAATAAAGTGAGGGGAGGGGAGGGAGGCATAAGGTGAAAGCCTCAAAGTCGAGGCTTGAACTTCAGCTGTGCACGTTCCAGTGACTTTGAGTGGGGAAAAAATAACTCCCATGGAGCACTTAGGAGATTAAGATTCCTCTATTCTGCTACAGCATAGAAACATGAATGACTAGAGGGACCGACTGTAGAAGGGCATACTGTGGAATCTGCGTGTGTGTAAGGGTTAAGACTAGGTTTTAGGTTTAAGGTTACAGTTAGGTTTAGAATAAGGTCAGAGTATGGGGCCAGGCAATGGATTATGTCTGTGGAGTCCTAACAAGAATAAAATTATAAACTTATCCATTGTAAGGATTTTTAAAGAGTTGTTTTAACAAAAAATACTCAGAGACCTGAAAAAAAAATTCTCAAGGAACACTTTCCTTCCAGGACTTACATCTCTGGCTGGTTTGTATTTGTATGAAAATTATTTTTCTAGGTTACGATGTAGCATGTTTGTGTGCACACACATACATTTTTGTACACTGCGTGTGCGTCTAGCACAGCGAGTGGCTGCCCATCAGTTCCACTTAGCTCAGCGTGGTAATTGGCCAGCCATTGATGGACATGGCTCCCTCTTCATGCTCCGGGGACCCCGGCTCTTTGTCTGAAGAGTGGGAGGCAACACACTGGCATGGCACACGAGCTTAAAATAGCGCGTCAAATCAGCCATGCTCCGGCAGCCGCTGCTAACGTGTGGGGCGGATTGGAGGGATAATAGTGTTTGTGTGCATGCGTGTTCAACTATGTACATGTGTGGTTTTCTGCTTGGTATGAGGTCTTGAGGTTCTATCTGGAGAGGATAAGGGGTAATGTGGTTAACTGGAGCTGGTGGTGCTATTTAGTTATGTCCCTGTCTCCCTGACCATTTTTTCTTGTCTGTTTTATCCATCACTCACTTACTTTATTGCAGTGCGCATCATCTTTTTCTCTCTCTCTTTCCTCTCCTCCCTTACCCTCTTCTAGCATTTCTTTTCCTCTCTCTATCTCGCTCTCTGCTCGTGCCCACAGGGCCTCCGTTCTCTCGCTGTCACTATGTGCAGTGTCCCTGCAATAGAGATATAAATGGGCTGTGAGCAGGGGGTTCTGACTCTTATACCATAAATCTACAGCACAACAGGCACATAAGGAGAGCAGGGGAGGGTAAGGAGAGGGAGAAAATAAAATGATGGAATCACGTATCGAATGCATTTCGAATGCATTTTGGAAGATAGAGATTATACAAAAAAAAATAGAGATATTGATGTGATGACCCTTGGAGGTGTAAATTGTTTTACAGTGTAATGAAATTGGAAGATGGTATGAATAGTAAGCAGGAAGTTGGCATCATTTAGAACTGTTTATAAGGTGCTGGATACCCCATGAACCTTAATTTTGCTATAGTTAAACATTTACTAAGGTTAAAAAATGCACAATAGAAAGAAAAAAACACACTTCAGGCAAACAAACTTACTTACTTACTGCATAAAGGTGACAAAAAGTGAAGTGAATACGCTGATACACAATGCAGCTTCTATGGGCTCATCTGAAGAGCTCTCTACATTAAAATGTTTTCCCTGCAGTTTATTCTTGTTATTTGACACAGAGGTTATGTGTTTTTCTACAAATTTGACTCATGAATAGCTGTTGCTTGGGTTTTAATCTGTTAGTGACCCTGATCTCATCTTCTCTCATTTTCTCAGCCACCCCAAAGTGTTTGCTCTCTTAATTACAGTGACATTGAACTGGTGGTGAAAAAATCTCCATATCACACGTTGTCTTCTGATGTTTCAGAAATGTTAACTGTTTTCTCACCTTCACTACTCTGTGTTTTTATCTATTTCACACATTATGTCTTATATTTTAATTGTTTATGGTAAACATTTCTTCTCCCTTTTATTCCCAGCAGCCCTATGCTCCACCCCCTCATCCCATGGCACCTCCCAGCCCTAGCACCAACAGCTGCAGCCAGGGAGGGGCGGAGCAGCTGAGTAAGACCAACCTGTATATCCGAGGCCTGCCGCCTGGGACCACCGACCAGGACCTCATCAAACTCTGCCAACCGTAAGTACTGGGAGCCATTATGGTTTAATTCAGAGGTTGCACCCTCACTGTTTTGTCACCACCACATTTCCAATCTGGACTTTAGATATTTTTAGTTGCATTGTTATGTGGTGTACTTCAATCACAGCTGTTTGTATAATATATAAACGTATATGGAGTGCAGTATACTTACATACACACCAAATTATTTAATGTGGGAACATTGCTTTTCCATATTAACCCTCAATATATTTCATATTAATGCCAATCAATCAATCATCTTATCCTCCTTTGAAGTGTTGATATCGTAGATCATCATTATAGCTGAAGTCATCCTATTCTGAGTATATGCAGTAAAGGTACTAATTTAAGCTGTCATCTTTAAAGGCATTTAATGGAAACAATTTATCACGTTAAAAATGATGAAGATGTTTCATGCAGAAGAAACAGTTTTATATACTTGTTCTGCAGTCCATAATAAGTCAAATGGGGAGATTCTTCTGACAATATCATATTTCAGTAACTAACTGAATAAAAAGCTGACAGTTTAGAGATAAGAGGGACATTATGTGTAAACAATGTTGCACTTAGACATGATAGAAAAACAGTTTGCGTTTTGAAATGGTGACAAATGTGCTGTAGCTGTAGCTCATGGGAATCGAACTAACAGCCAAGTGAAATGTCAGTCTAAGCCAGTTCACCTGGCCACCAGTCACACACCCCGTTTACACTTGCAGCTTGTTTCCACTTGGTTGTAAAATACGTCTTGGGCAATCAGATCACAAGCGGACAGACGAGACACATCATTGTTCACACCTGTCCATATGAATACTTCAAGGTGTCCAGTAGACTACTTGTGTCCAGATTTTATTACTGCTGTGTCTCTTCTGCTAACATATGACATACAGCTGGACTGACAACGTGCCAGAGGGCTGGCTGCACCTAGCCTGCCATCAAACTTGGGACGGGGGTGGTTATTTGAGCCTTGGAGGGTGGGGCCTCAGCAAGTGGTTTGTCAGCAAAGAATTGGCTCACTTCTAATCTGTATATATGGTTGGTTAATCGGTTTCTTTGTTAAGTAGATTAAACAACTACTGCAAGAAGACATTGTATATTTATGGTATTGCGTATTGTTTGTACATCCACATGAAAACATTTGTATCAAAGCACTGTACATTACATAACATAAACAAACGACTGTCACCTGAAATACAAACTTTTTGACTTTTGTGTTGCGTATTGCACACAATAATTTATTTTTATAGTGAAAGCCACATATCTAACACAGTACAGGACATTATTCAGTTCTGTTATTCAATACAACTTTTTTTTATCCCTGTAAGGGCAATCCATACTTAAAATCCCTCATAAATACACTTAATTATAAACACATAAGAGACAACTAGCTGACAGCAAGTGCGATTGGCAGTAACATGGATACAAAAAAATTCATATATTAATTAATTAAAGTTAAAGGTAATTACAAAACAAGACAAATTCAGGTTAAAAAGTTGGATAGCAGAAGAGATGAAACAGTTGGAGCAAGTTATGTGTTTTATATAGTGAAAGAGCAAATCAACGTTCTGAAGTCAACAGAAAAAAAATGCTAAGACAAGCTCTGCTGAGTCTAGTATATTCCCAGTCTTATGTCTGATTTGTTGATCACTATAAGACCTCAGGTTTTACTCCATTAATCTTAAAGATGACTTTAACCAAGTTATTGAAAATGTTTCTATCATTCTAGTAAATCAAAACACTTAAATGCCAAACCGATCAAACTAAGAAAAAAAATCACCTCACAAAAACAAGGAAAGGGGTCCATGTACAATACTTTGCACACCCCATTAAACTGCTGCCAACTGAGTGCGTTTTAGGGACACTCACTAAGGTACTCATAAAGCTCTGCCAAATGTTCTTGATAAAGAAAACACATACACACGCACACACACCTTCTCAATAAGGCCTAATAAAGCTTAGATTGCACCGCCTCCCTCAGGAACCACAGACCAAGACCTCATCAAGCTGTAACATACAGTCACAAGGGCTTTTTTCTCTCTGTGTCTCTGTTATACACACATACTTCTGCACACACACACAAGCAGCTTTGTTCAGCTCCATTAGGGCCTTTCACTTCCAAAATGGTGAAAAGGGGGTAAAGATCATTAATGGAGACAAGACCAGCAGATTGTGAAATACAGGCCATGAGCAAGTCTGTCTTGTTGCATAACCTTTTCTTGGCCATATTTCCAGAAATGTCCTGGTCAAATGTGGCCAATTATTCAATGATCTCTTGGAGATGGGAACATGCTGTCCAGTATATTTGGTAATGCTCTCGGTAGTCATGTCATAAGTCATGCATTTATTCTTGATACTGACCCATCAAAATTCCATTAGCTTGAGAGGCAGTCCGATAAGATTTGGAAAAGCACTCAGCATTTTGACATTGCCTATCTCTTGCTTAGCTCTCGCATTCACACGGTTGTACAGAGTTGGACAGTTTCAATTTCATTTCTAATTCCGTATGATCTTGAATATTTTGAGCCTAACTATTTGAGAGGGCAATCCATGTCAGAGCTTATGTAAAATACCCAGGGAGTGTGCATTTTTGAAATTCTACATTTGCATTCTAATATAGAGCTTTTCTTCCTGTGAGTTATTGATAGCTTCAGAGTTTGTTATTTCTTGCATCTGCCAAGCTGTCTTCTTCTTCTTCAGCTGTTTCCATAGCTCTTCTCTTCCTTTTTTCTCCCATCCTCCCCTCTGTGTGTATTGCCTGACTAAGAGCCCCCAAGGTTGCCCGAGGTGTGCTGTGCCAGTGAAAATCCAATGCCACTGAAACTTTAATTAGCCAGACCATGTTTCAGTGGCAGCCGGGTGGCAGCACTCTTCCAAAGGTCATGCAACTGTTCTGCACTCTGCAGCATCCTGGGTCCCCCTCAGGTTTTTTTTTCCTTCAAAATGCCCAGTCTCCCTCCACCATCCAGAGGCTCCTCACTTTGGCCCTGAGCCCATCATCTCTTCCAAGAAGACTCTGTTTTAGACATAACACACCAACCAATTAGGTGTGTTTAAGTCACATATGCAGTATAGTGTAGCGATTTTCCTGATCAGTGCCTATTTACTCTCTCAAGGCTCACTGTGTGCAAGCAATAGTGTGTTTGTGTGTGAGAGAGAGAGGGAGAGAGAGTGCACATGCTTGTATGAGCCAGGGGTGAGACAGGGTCAAAACTGATTCTTGAGCCTGGGTTTGCTGTGTCACACACATTAAAATGCAGATCTTTCCGCCCTGGTTCACCAGGATCTCAAAGGCAAACATGCTGCTGCCAAACTGATGCATTCTTGACAGCAGGCCATATTGTAGCTGATGATTGGAGGCTGTTGCACACCGCCTGAAAGATGCCAAAATAATAAATACTTTCTACTGTGGTTTTAATATGGTCCTTGTGAACTCTAATATTTTATTGTCAAGACTTTGTCACACTTTGAGTAATCCTCATCAAGATCTCCCAACCTCCAAAAGGTCACTTTTTGTTAGGTTTTAACGTACAAGTCAAAGATCGGCTCAGCAAGAATTCTCTAGATATTAACACATTGACACTTGTGGTAATGGCATTTCTTTGTTGTCAAGCTGACTACTTGTCAGTATTAAAGCTCTGTCTCTACTGATGTCCGATGCCACATTAATACAGATGTTGTTTTTTGCTTCTAGCCTCATACACTGTATGTGCTCTTGTGTTAGTTACCAAACCTAGACCTTAGTGACCAGCTGTTTCCTTCTCTATGGTCACTATAAGCACAAGTAAAAACAAAAAAAAAAACCTAAAGTTCTCACATAGGTTCGAATTACATGCAAAGAGCTGTTGAACAAGTAATTAAATGGCTTTGGGTGGGTGCTTAATCTCTGTTTTATTCAGCTTGCTGGATGTTGGGTTCTCAACAACCGTCAGCCTGATATATGGATGTAGAGAAGAGGCCAAAGGAGTGGAGTGGGGATTTGCTGGCTGAACACCCAGATAGTGAGAGGCCTTCCTACTTGCCTGGCTGGCTGTGTGAGTGGATGAGATGGATGGAGGGGTGAGTAGAATAGCCGTTACTGTGAGAAAAATTCCTTGGCCTAACCAACCAACCAACTAGCCAACCAGCCAGGTTGAGGCACAGGGCCAACCCTAAGCCCAACACTAACCCCAGCCAACCCAAAGATCAGCGCAGCCAGAACATCCAGCCGAGCCAACAAAGCCAATACAGCCCCAAAACACTTTAGGGCAAAGCAGACTTTATAGCCTGATTCACCAGGCAGCTATTAGGCAGCACCCACACTTTTCTTGTTTGCTGTACACCACCCAGGAGAGGCGAGAGTGGAAGCAGGTTGCTGAAAAGGTTGAAAGGAAGAAGGAGATGAATTTCTTTTTTTTTTCTTTATGAGGGCCCACACCTGGAATAACAGGGACAAACAGTTCACATTTTCTCTGCCAGCAGCTCAAATCCATAACTCAAACTGCCAAGAAAGCAAAGGGCCCTAGAGGTCCCTAAACCCCCAACTCTTTGTTCCTCCTCTTCTTCCTCTTCAACTCTACCTCTTTCTTCCTCCTTTCCTCTCCTTCTGGTTCTCCTCACCCAATTTCAGTCATGCCTCAGTCACAGCTGCGCCCTGAATTGCGCTGGCATTATACTCCACGCCACAGTCTGATCAAACAAACAGAATGAGCCAAATCAAGAGCTAATCTCCACCAATTGTCCAAATAACCTTTCTCGAGTGTGCTGAGGGAATGGTGGCAGGGGAGCTGGAGAGGAGGGAGAGTGCCATGAGGTATGCTAAGTAGAGGAGGTAAGAGAGAGAGAAGGGAGGGGTGACCCCGGGACCACCTGTTTTTATGGAGCAGAGCTCCAGACACTCAGCAGTGCCACATTATCCTAATGACTCTCCGAGGTCTAGTGTTGACATTAGCTGCCTAGTTATCAGAGCCAGGCTGTCCCATGGCTCTGTTTCAAAAAAGTGACAGAGGGGAGCGAACATGTAAACGGCAGTCTAGTGCAGCACCAGAGTACCATCACTCCGCTAGCCAGTACAACTGCTTAATATTTTCCCACTGTATCACACATGTATTAGCTTTGTTATAATATGCAGGCTAATTTAAATCACTAAGAAATTTGTATTCCAAAAAGCTAACGGATTAATGTGGTTTTCTCAGAACCCTGTGTTTTGCTTTAGCTAGCTCTTCATCTGTCTTTCTGGAGCACACCTTCTCCTCCTTACCACCCCTAGCACACCCAACTCTAGGCTATCAGCAAAGTCAACTTGTGCATCACAGGGCATGAACAGATAGCAGTGCTTAACCTCTGAAAATAGCAAGACAGCCACTGGAATGCCCAAACTAAACTTACTCCTACATCAACAGCTTTGCACTGAGAAGCATCTGCTGTTCCTGGAACCAGAACCCTCCGTGCCTGCTTTCCTACATCTTAATGCCTCTCTTTCTTTCGCACTACCCTCCTTTTACTTGCCACTCTCCACTTCTGTCTCTTTTTCTCTTACACCATCGTCTCTCTGTGCTCAATCTTTCTCTTTTTCTCTCCCATTTTGTTCATCATGTCTTTTCATCATGTTAATCTCTCGACTTCTCTACTTAGCCAGAAGTGCAATAGTCATTTCATCGGCGGAGCCAAGCTCCCTAAAATGCAACACATTTTTCTTCCACTAACATTGATTTTCGAGTAAGAACTGATTTGGCCTAAGGCTGATTTGTTTTTAAAATTATTTATCCACCATTACTGTATACATGACATGTAGACAGTTTGCATGCCTCTCGGGCTGGAAAACCTTCTTTTGCACTGACGATGGTTGTTAATAGTTAATGCTCTAAAACATTTTCTTGCATAGCGTTTTTTGTTCATATCCCTTAAATTTATTATGAAACTTAAAACATACACAAATATGCACTGACTTTTATAAGCATGTTTCCCAAGTACTTAGCTGCATTTCAACTAATAGCATACCAATAACCATAGCAACCAATCTAGTCATTGCAGTAACATGCTGGTCTGTGCAATAGTCTACGGTGCCTCCCCCCCCACTGTGCTTTGCATTTTATTTGACTCCAGGCGTACAGTGGAGGACAGTTCTTAAGCCCCAACAGAATCTGCAGCAGAGTCTCTGGTACGAAAAGGATGATTGACGTAACGGACAAAACCTGAGATTTCTGAACTCTCTGGCTTTAACTGTCTGTCGTTCCCTCCTTCCTCTCTTGTCGGCTTTTTCTTCATTTCCCTCTACTGACTTTCCCTTTCATTCGAAGGAGTATCTAGAAAGCAGAGGCAGCACCAGCACAGATGAGATGTGTTCATTTGTGCGTGTCAGACAGCAGTGCATACCATGTGGGTTTGACAGGTTGGACACTTCCAAACAAACAGGGGCTATTCAGCAAAGCTTTCTCTGAATAAGACCCAGTGCTTGTGAGAAAAAAAAAAATTAAGTAGCTACATTTCAAACAACAGGCTGGTGCTTCTTGCTGTCACTTACCATTGCTCGTCCTTTCTTGATGCACATAACCAGTGTGTAGTTGACTTAACCAGGCTTAGCCTGAATCAAATTTTGTTTTTTGCACCTGCCATTTGACCAATTTATCCTCTCAACCCTCTCTACTTGTAGATCCTTATTCCTGGCTTTGTCCTAAGGTAAAAATAATCCACCTAGCCTCTAGAGCTCATCAATTATTGGGTAATACCATATCAGTCTTCAGACAGTTTAAGAAAAAAGATAAATGAAAAATGAAATATAAAAAGAAAATTAAAAAAAACAACAAAAAATAAAAACTGTTTAAGTTCATCTCCACAAGATGTTTCAAGGTTTGAAAAAGTTTCAAAACCACAAAATTTACCATCATGCCAGTCCTGCTGTATTAGTAACAGTTTTTTATCACTCGAAAGACAGCATTGACTCCCACAGGTCATATGAATCATTAATATCATGAACTATAGTGACCCCTAAGCATTCAGTCAGCTGTGTATGATGGCCGAAGGAGGTGAACCCCCATACTATTCTCTCTATTTGGAAAGCATGAAGAATTATTATTATTATTATTTGTAGTAGTAGTAGTAGTAGTAGTAGTAGTAGTAGTAGTAGTGTTAGTAGTAGCATGTAGCAAACTGCTACTTAGAAAAAGCAGAATTTCTTGAAATATAATTTGTAAACTTGTTTTTCACATCAAAGCCAGTTTATCAGTTAGAAGAAGGAGGAGGTGTTAAAAATGTATTCAGTTTATCTTGAAACGTGTAATTTTGGCAATATGTTGTATTGACTTAAATTGAAAACGAACAGGTCATTAACTATTTGTGTAGAAGTATATAAATGGACTACATTCAGTGGAATACAGATGAACCGTTCTTATCAAGTGCATTCAGTCGCATCCAAAGTGACACTGAAGTGTGAGAACAATTTCCTTAATGGGGGATCTATGGTTATCTCAATTTTAAAACTTTCCTTTATTGAAAATCCCATAATGTGAGCATGAATCATTTTGAAATTAACTCACTGGTGATGAATTCTGAAAACATGTTAAAACTTTTAAATCACCTTTTTTTTTTTCTTTATAAATGACTGGAGCCTGGTGGCTGTATTTCTGCTTGCAGCTATAATCCATTCCAATTATGTGGGAAGGAGGGAAGGTTTGAATGATTCTAATCAAATTATCATCCATTTCACACTTGCCAGGTAAAATTAATTTTCTTGAAAATAAATTATATCAGTATGGAAACAGATTTTTAAAAATCAGAATAGTTGATGATAGCTAATGACCAAAGAGTGTGCTGAGTTCAACAGAGTGGTTCAATGACGCTCCTTTTTGAAGGAAATGAATGGTATCAAGCTTCATATTGATTGTTTTTTGTTTGCTGTTTTTCATATTTAAAGTTTGAATGTAACATTTTGCCATAAATGTGCCAAGAAAAGGTGCTAAAGCCAAAAACTGAATGATGTAATCTGTTAAAGTTTGAAGATTCTTGGTTGATTGCTGCTTATCTGTGCCAGCAGTGTTTTGATATTCACACTGTGATACTTTATAACAATACAACACCTAAACAATAGAATAATTGTATCATTAATTAGTTATATATTATTATTTTAAAATATATTTTTATTATTTTGATTAAACAAGCCAGACAACTACTAGCTTTCAACAAGTAAGTTTTCTGCTTAACACAAACAATGACAGGGTTGAAATTTGACTTTGGAGTCACTTTGCTAAAATATGTCCCAATTCAGTTCCATGCTGGGATATAGATAAAGGCCATTACCACCAAACTGTCAGCTCAGAGGCTTAGAGGTCATGAGAAGAAGTCACTGATATCAACTCTGTGGTGCTGGACCGAACAGCTGCTCTGTGTGTGTTCATCAGGACAGTTTTGTTCCCTGTTTGTTTCTTTTACATAGTGTATATTCATCTTTCTTTGTCTGTCTCTTGTCCTTTCCCTGTCTACTGTGTCACTTTTTCATTTTTTCTTCTTTATTTTCTTTCTATGTTTTTTTTTTCCTCAGACTTCTTATTTTAGCCACAGGCCTCCTTGTTTTATTTATGTTTTTGTGCAGCTTTTTCTGCCTTTGCTCCTTTGTTTTCTCCACTTCCTACTGTCAAAATGCTTTTCTCTTTCACAATTGTATTTTACAAACAGTGCATTTGGCTGGTTACTTCCCCAAACACAAAAAGACGTTTCCAATTCTGGCTCAGTAAAGTTTTGAAATAGGCCTATAAATTACACAAAGAAATTATTTTGAGATTACAACATCAGATTAAAGTTATTCTGTTATGTGCCTCTGATACTGCTGTGAGTTCAGTGTATCTTCAGCACTCCCTGAGAAACCTTACAAATAAAACAGGTATATACATTTTAATTTTAAGATTAGTCACATTGCAACTGCAGCATTTTCACCAATTTGTTTTAATATTTCTATTCAAACAGATGTCTAGTGTACAGGAGACCTGGCCTCTGCCTGAGCCATAGAAATACACTACAATAGCTGTGGGACAAGGAATGGATGTATAAAAGCCATACGCTGTATCACATGCCCATACACAACAAATGTACAAACATTAACACACAGTTTGAATTTTGTACTTACTTGTGTGTGAATCAGATAAACAGCCTTAACCTCTTTATATTTGACTCATTCTTTAAGCCTTCTTTATCAAAGAAATGAAAATAACCACAGTCAGACAAACGAAAGATCCATGAAGCAATTCACTAATGTTTATGTGCCTAAAAAACAACTGCCTTCAGCTGACTAGTATCTAGAATTGATAGCTAAATTTCTTCTTTTTAAACACTTTATAGATGAATACTACAAATGTGTTGTCTTCATCAGCTTATAGAGTTGTTGGGAAATAGGTCTAAATGTTGCCAGTACTTGGTCTACTACATGAATATTATATTCGAATGCTCCTCTATGTTACTTCATAGAGCATCAATGTACTATAACACATTTTAATAAAACTGTGTACTTCTGAAGCTTGAGTCATATTTTCTGCACAAAGCAAAACAACAAAAACTCTCATTGCTGCACATTTTCTTTTTCGGCTCCATTATCTACATTCTGCTAATTATTTTATGTAAAGGCCTACAAGGGGTGATAAATTCAACTGATTGTTCTCTATAATGTGCCTTTCGCACCTGCTCCTTTCCCCTGCACAGGTGCACCAAAGGTGCTGAACAGGCTTGAAGCAGGTTTTTTGCTTTTATGCAATTCGGTATCACAGCTGAACACAGTTAGGCCTAACCCTTTCTGCATATGTTTCATTCTTTGTGCTTATGTTCTCTATTCTTGATTAATGTCAGAGAATTGGAAAGTTGTATATATAATCACATTCACATTCACATTCATCTGTAGATACACTTCATAAAGCGTATTGTATTTAAGTGGTGGTAAATTCTTCATTCTTCAGTTCATTTTTCTTCTACTTGAGTTGTAAGGGCGCAAGTGAGTGTGAGACACACACACACACACACACACACACACACACACTCACTCAAAGACCTTTGAAAAACGTGTCCAGAGGGTAAGGGCAGGGTCTTAGCACAACACTTGGGTGGTCCATCTATCCTTTCCTGCACTGTGTACCAGCAACACCACAGTGACGTGATGCGGTTCTGGCCAGCTCTCTCTCTGTCCGCATACAGCACAGAGACACTTCACTTTCCCAGCTCTGATGACGGGAATGGAATATGCCTGGATCATTTTGTCGAGCAAGGGAGTAAGAAAGGAAACAAATGCAGCTCGGCAATGGTACTCGTGCACATCCAGATGCCCTCTTAAAATCATAGCTGAGCTTTCGGCTCAGGCTTAATTTTATCGCATTTCAGTGCCCAGACAGCTGTCAAATGAATGACATGTTTTACATCCACCACAATTTGTACATTTTCATCATCCTAAAATAGCTCATAAAGCCCTTTTTATAGTTGGTTTTATTTCTGGCAACTTCTTTTCTCAGGGTTGATAAATTATTGCATCAAAACGACTGCCATGGGATTTCTATTAGGATGAAGGAGGAAGAGGAAGAGAAAGACAAAAGGAAAGAAGTGAAGGATGCAGTGTAGGAAAGAGAACTGGAGATGATGGTAGTGGGACATTAAGAGAGAAAGGGGGAGAAACAGAGTGAGAGACCCAAGGAGATTTGTGAGAAGGGGGGAGGGCCGAAAGGCCAGTCGAGTCAGAGATAAGAGGCTGCGAGAGTGATTGAAATAGGATTAGTAGAGACAGGCTCTGCATCCAAGCCACAGCATCACAGTGTTAAACCTGCGCTTCACAGGGACTGCCTCTGTCACATCAAAGCTTCCCAAGGCCTGTCTGGAGAGAGGCGAAGGAGCCGCTGGAAGGGTCATCCACAGCCACAATGG
>OMLM01002225.1:19161-44972 GCA_900302695.1 Helostoma temminkii | reverse complement strand
ACACACACACACACACACACACACACACACACACACACACACACACACACACACACATCACATACATGAACATGCTGATCACATCCTCCACTTGTCTCCAATATGTCTCAATTAAGGACACTGAGCTGGCTCTTTCCACTTTACCTTTGTCATCTTGCTGCAGTGCCTTTGTGCTGTTTATTTAGACCATGAATAGGTTGCATTGATGAGCCATCTTTAACATTTAATGAGGCCAGCAGTGATGAGTTGGCATCGGAAAGCCACTGTTTCCTGCTTCCCCAGAGTCTTAACAAAGTTTTAATGAGAACTCTCCCCTAATATGTGCCAAAGCTCTGAGCTTTTTAACTGCTTCCAAGACTGGAACTATACAGTTTTTTGTAGTTAAGTAATGATGCAGGGGAGACACCTGTTTGCAAACAGATGCATACAGGAATACACACTTTAGCTAGTTTAGTAGCTCACATATAGAGCCATTCATTAATCCATTATCATATAATCAGGAGCCGCATCATTGTGCCACCAGGTTCAGCACGGTAGTTTAGGCGTCTCTCTTCCCAGCAATATTTTCCAGCTCCTCTGGCTTGGATCCCGACGCAAGATGTGAAGTCTGTTGTAGTCAGTTTGTTCTGGGTCTACCCAGGGGCCTCATGCCAGTTGGACAACCCTGGTAAACCTCAAATGTTAGACACCCAAGAGGTATTTTGATCATATGTCCCAACCACCACAACTTACTCAACCCGAAGAAATAGTAGCTCTACTCTGAGCTCGTTCCAGTGTCCAGACTCCATACCTTATCTCTAAGGTTGAGCTCGGCCACCCTTTGGAGGAATCTTATTTTGGCTGGTTGTATTTGTGACCTCATTCTTTCAGTCACTACCCAAAGCTCATGATCATACAGTGATGGTAAAACATCACCTTATTAGTAAATTAAAACCCTTTTTTGCCACATTAAAACCATCACAGATTTCAACATTGTGGTGAACAGATGTCAGCATGGGCACTCTAACCAGTTTGCAGTTATACAGCCTCATAGGCAGCAAACTGTGATGCACTGTGAAACCTGTCAATCACAGCCAGCATTAAACTTTAACTTTTCTGGCCCCTGTCCACCACAACAATAAAATCACATAACACCTACTGGTCAACAGATAGCAGACATCAGAAAGGGCCATAGATTCACAATACTGCACAGACTCAAACAATTCAAGAGTGGGTTTTTTTAGGTTATCATTTTTAGGTATTTTAACAATTTGCTATACATTCCAGCAGTATAAAACCGAAACATGCCAATTTCAATAAAATTTTACTTCATCACAGAAATCGCTGTGCACAGAACCCCTACTTCCTGCAGCTTTCATTTAAATGTGACCTGGCGCAGATCATCCGGAAACAAAATCTGTTTGATTTTTAATTTTATACATTTTTTTGATTTTCTAAATAAATATATTACTAGTGTCAAATAAAATAGCATAAATACATAGCATTGCCCTCTTGTGGAAGGTGCACTGCAGAACCATCAGCGCCTCTTCTTCCCATGGCTTAGGAGTCAGTATCACCTAGTGCAGGGGTAGCCAACCCTGGTCCTAGAGAGCCACAGCCCTGTTTGTTTTCCAGCTATTCCTCCCTTTCCCACTATTGATTACCTGGACCAGATGTGTTCAGCCAATGATGAGCTGTAAGTGCAGGGACAGTTGGAAAACAAGCAGAGCAGGGTTGGCTATCACTGACCTAGTGTTTCCTCACCGAAACACAATATTATTATCTTGTTACTTTTTAGTTTCTCTGCAGTTTGTATCTACACAAATGCTCAAATACTGTTGTTGCTAAACCTGCCCCGCGTGTTCTTTAATCAAGTGAACACTCACTGTTCCATGTTCATCTTGTGTACTTATGCTTGAGAGTGTCTCACTGTGATCAAACATTGCAGACTAGTCCTGTTCTGTTGCAGTAGATTATGGATCCCTATAGCTAAAATGGCCTGTTTATCTGCTGAAGAGACAGTGCACTGATTGGTGAGTGCTTTCTCTGCGTGTTCATATTTGTATGTGTGTGTGTGTGTGTGTGTGTGTGTGTGTGTATCTCGTGGGGTATCTGTATTTGTGTGTGTGAGCTGGTAGTTTTCCTCTCAGAGCTCATCAGTTCATATCCACTACCCACCCCACCGCAGCATGCAGTAAATAGAGTCTCCGCCACTCGTTGAGAAATGGCACAATTATCTCCTGCTGGTGAAATATGGGCCGGGATGCACCACTGCTTCTTCCCTACAGAATATGTGTGTTTATTGTGTGTGTGCGTGTGTGTGTGCGTGTGTGTGCGTGCACGTGCGCGTCTTTATTGTGTGTGTGTGTTGTGAGCCTCTAGTAGTCTTTCCCCTGCTCACTCATTGTGATGTGCAATCAACACACAGGGAATTGTTGTCAGTTATGGATTTATACACAGACATGTATACATATGACATACGCAGGTTAAACTCTACAAGCAAAAGAACAACTACACACACATTCACACATACACAAAATATACATATACATATACACTAGCTAAAGCAGGCAGACTGGCACACATTCTCAAACTATGCTTACAGTGCTACCATGCCTCTCACCCTGCACACAGTGCAGCATGTTGCAGTTTTAGCTGAGACAAGCAAACTAAATAACTCTCTGTCTGTCAGTACGGTCAATTTTTCAGTTCAAAATATTCATAGTAATGTGTAATACACTGTAATACCTTTCAGTTTTGCAGACGCCAACATGTTGGTTTAGACTGTAGTGTGCTTCTATGACATTTTACTCCCTTGGCAATTTAGTTTTTTGTATTTTGCTTTACAAGGCCAATCCCAAACATACACTTTGTACGTGCTTTTTATGAATGCACTAGAATACACTAGCTTAACTTAGCTTGAAGAATGGATGATGATGGGGCAACTACAGTAGCCTGGTTCTGTCCAACCAGTTACAAATTGGTTACAAATTCACCAAACACAACCTGTAAAGCACACTTGTAAACATGTTATGTGACTTGCCACACCGAGTTTTTAGCTTTGAGAAGTTCATCTAATATATGCTGTATACTAATATATCAACATCACTTTTAGGATTATCCACTGTGCTGGTATGCCTTTGCCTTTTGAAAATGTTCAGGTACTCTCTCAAATGTCAGAAGGCTGCACATTCATTTGAAGTCAGTCAAACACATAATGTTATTAACCTCAAGTGATTTCTCT
The DNA here is from genome assembly GCA_900302695.1 of Helostoma temminkii. NCBI lineage: Eukaryota > Metazoa > Chordata > Actinopteri > Anabantiformes > Helostomatidae > Helostoma > Helostoma temminkii. The sequence continues at coordinate 41,749 of OMLM01002225.1, read as the reverse complement.
TTCCAGTGGCTTTTGACATTTTTGCTACTTTTCAAGTTGCTAGTTACACCTAAATGGCAGCCAATATGGAAAATACCACATTTCCTTTAACGATGGAATGGCAATTTGAATGAATTTCTATGCCAGTCAAAGGCCATCTGATGTAGGTCATTCTGAGACTAACAAATGCTTAATGTAATTTGTCTGTCTTCACAGGTATGGAAAAATAGTGTCAACCAAGGCCATTCTGGATAAGAACACCAACCAGTGCAAAGGTAAGTCATCAGTTAGTGTCTTGAAAGCGCACCTTATTGTAGTACTCCAGCTATCACTCTTAGGATTGTGTCTGTCACAGGAACAACAATCCAAGTGCTCTTGTAAATTTAGACATCAGCCGAGGAAACCCTGTGCCATAAATCAGTGATTCACAGAGGAGCTGGCTAAACACTGCAGAAATGCTACAGGAAAACAGCTTGCTCTTTGATACCACTGCCCTGTTTTAGAGCAGACAGCCAATGACTCAGCCCCTCCCTATGTTCTCTTCAATTTCCGGTTCTATAATATGAAAGAATTATAATTTTTTTTATGTCTTTCTTTAAAGAGTCGATTATTGTCTGACTGTTGAAGAGTGCGCACATGCAGCACATTTATACAATTGAACATACATGCCCACTGGGCCAATACACGGCTAACAAACTTGTTGAGATTGGATGAACTTGATTACTATTATTAGTAAACCAGCCACCTACATCATATTGTAAATACATTTCATGCACTTGTGTTTTTTTTTAATTACTTGGTAGTGATTAAGACCAAGTTGGTCTTCAGTGACGAAAGAGTGAAGAAGAGTGAGTTTAGAAACAGAACAGAGCAATAGAGAAATGAGGAAATAAGAATGCTACTTTTGCCGGGCTGTGTGGCAGCACTGTTTAAGAGCTATGGAAGTTCCATCAATACTTTTAATTGCTTTTTGTGGTTTCCCTGGCTCTGAAGTGTGACCTTTCAAGGTGAAGCTGCCTTTTTAACCCTGCTCCACACCTGAGTTTATCCTGCCAGGCATTCACTGAGTCAAAATGTTGAGGCAAAGAACCTCTGCCTTTCAGAGGTTTGAAAAAAGGCTGATTATCTTGACTGGTCCTTTTTTGTGAATCCTGCGGGCTATTAAAAACAACACTGGATGCATGTTAGTAGAAAGGATGTATCTGTAGGTCACATGACACAGCACAGGGAGGATTACAGAGGAGAAAGTGTCGAGGCAAGCCTCTTTCGTTTATTGTGATAGAAGAAATACACTGTGCTCAGTCACAGGTTATCCTCCTCAGCATCCAGCTGACCTGCATTATGCACAGTACAAAAAATAAGAACAACAACAACAGAAAGACACAGCTTAGCACTGTGTTGTGTGGGAGAATATGTTTCCCATAAGTCACCCTCCTGGAATGCAATGCTGCTTAGATGCCAAGAAGCAAATATAAGCAGACGTATTTTATGAGTGGAAAGGATGGTCCTGCTCTGCACCCTTTCAGAGAGAAAGAGGAGTGGAAAGTGTGTGAGGACGAGGGCTGAGTAACCTCGAGGAGAAAATTACTGTTCTTTAGTGTATGAAAGACAAGCGGAGGAGAAGAGAAACTGCACAAAACATCATTTCTTCTGCTACAACATCACGTCTCTCCCCATATGGATCTCCTTGAAGGTGAGCAAGTATCAAAGTAGAAACAAGCCAAGCAGCTGGCATGCATCTGTGCTCCCTGTAACAAAGCGAAATTGGCACATCGCACTGATCTACTCATGCATTGTTTCCAGTCATCTGACCCTCTGACCCTTACACTTGTTTAAATGTCAGAGCACCAGCTTATCACTGCTGTGCCACCATCACACAGCAAGCATCCCTCTTCTCTGTCTCTTCTCCTTCACCACCTCCTCTCCTCCCCCTTGTGTTATTTGTGTTTAGTTCAGCTCAGTGAGCACACTGCCAAAACAACGTGAGAAAAATGGGACTGAGAGGAGGTCAGAACCAGTCATCTCTAAGAGAGAGCTAGAGAGAGAAAGATCGACGATCAGCCGACAGAAAATGAAGAGGCTAAGATGTCTCATACTCACTGATGAATTACTTGTAACTACCTTGGTTTTATTTTTGCCCTTAAATTTGTTTACATACATTTATTAACGTATATTTCCATAACTAGTAGTGCTAGCATGACCACAGCTGCAGCACCCATGTACATAAGCTATCTTTTCCGCATCACATTTCAAATGTCATTGTTTTCCTTATTCAATCCCATTTGTTACATTTCAGTGAAAACAAAATATTGTGTGTTGGATGTTTACTTTTGTAAACAATAAAGATGTGACAAAGCAGCACAGGTTTGTAAAGATGCCATCTGTTTTAAGCAAAGTCAACATTTACGCTTACTTTAAGAAGCCATACGGCTGATACTTGATACACTTTATAAAACTGTCTGCAATTAATTATTCATGTCTTCCTGTGAATTCATCATGTAAATGTTATACACAGTTAAGCTAGTCATAGTTGTGAAATTATACTCTACCTATTTGTTCTTGCTTCCTAGTGTATGTTTAGCCTACGCAATGTTTCTTGGTCTCCATCATCAGTTACTCCCCTTGTTATACTGCAGTAATGATGCTGCTGATTCTAGGGCAGAGTGGCATAATAGAATGAGAGACTTCTGCAGGTGCATCTAATAAATCTACAACATCTTTGAGAGGGTTCCACCTGCATTCAGTGCGTCAAGAATTTTTATTGTGGTGTCCATGTGGAGTCAGCAAAACACTGTGTATGTGTAGGGGTCTGTCACTTTAAAATTAGCCCCAACATGCATCGCCATTTCATCACTTGGATTAAAGTTTGGTATAGATAATTCATTAATCCTAATTCAAGTATGTCTACCATGCTACAGCAGAGATACAGAGATTAGGATGGATGCAGGCTGTGTTTTGTACAACAGGGTTAACATTTTGTTATAATGTTGCAGCAAGTGTTTGTTGATGACTAAATTTCAACATTCACCATTTGTCCTCAGTTGATGAATGTTTCCTGTAGTGCTGTAAAGCTCTACACAAAAACAACACACTAAGGCCATGTGATACACCTCACCCACACATTCAAACTCAAAAGGCACACACACACAACCACAAAGACTAATCATCCCCCCGCATGCACTCCCCATCCATCTGCCCGAGGAGTGTTAGGCTCTTGCAGCAGCAGTGGTCATGCAACAGATCTATCAATCCTCTTCCTAACATCACAGCATGTATGCCTGCCTGCCTGTCTGGCTATTCTGGCGTCTTTCCTCCACAACTGCACCACGCAGGCCTTTCTATGAGCCTCTCTATCTTCTCAGCGCTGACTCACTCACTTGCTCCCTACCTTACTCTGTGACACACACACATACAAGCTTCCAGGCACACACACACACACACACACACACTTCTACTTTTGCAAGGGTTCATAACAGATGCATATAAACTGTGCATGCCGGTAAATACACTCACACTTGCCTTGGATGTATCCCAGTTCAGAGAGAAATGGGAACAGGAAGTTGTGAAAGGGCTTTAGGGCTGTCAAGCACTATGGGTAAGGGAAGGCATTCAGCTCTTCATCTCCCTCACTCCCATGCTCCTCCGCACTCTCACACTGGTTCTCCCTCTCTTTCTCTTTGTCTCTGTTTTTTTTCTTTCGCTCTCATATTCTATCTTTATATCTGTCTCTGCACTTTCACATTTACTGTAGAAATACAGCAGAGATTTGGGGTTTGCATCACAGACAGTGTAGGGGATTGAGGATGGCAGAGGGAGAGAGAAAAGAAATAAATTGCGAGAACCCAAAACCGCTCATTTGCCATCCATGCCCACAAGGGCCTCTTAAAAGGCAGCAGCAGCATTTGAAATAAAGCAGGGCTGACCGAATGGAGACATTTTATTTTTCCTGCCAGAGCCCGGAGGCAGAGGAAATGACCTCAGCCCTTTAAAGGACCTCAGTTTCCTCCTCCGCTGCTGGGAGATAAGGCTGTGCCGAGATTCACTGGCCTGACTGGCTTTTTGCAGCTACGGCCCACCGCACCGAACTGAGATAGATGAGATGAGAAGATAGTCTCTTCTGGTTGTGCGTTTGGCAGTTTGTTGCTGTTCACTTTTTTGCCCTGTAACTTGCCATCCATTTTGTATGAGGATCCTAAAAACACACAAGGGTATTACATAAACTTGCATCTTGAAAGAATTACTGTAACCTTTACTCTATTATGTGAGTGACTTCATGTAAAACTCGCCAACTTCCTTTGTTGTCCTATCAAATTAAAATCATGACAAGTATCCAAACATTTTAATGCAAAGATTAAAGTAGCATACACATTTTGTTATATATCCACTGAAAGAAAATGTAGTTAATTCAAATTCAATTCAAAAAACTTTATTGTCATTCATGAAAGCCACAAGTACCAGCCACCCATATGAACGAAATGTCAAAGCATTGACTCGCTGGGTAGAGAAAATGACCTGAGTAGCTTTACATAGAGTTCCTAAAACCTGGACACATCGACCTCTATGTCTTTTTAATACAGATCAATTTTACTTTGCTGGGCAGCACGTGCAGACTCTGCATTGTGCAATTTAAAAGCCTGTCAGGAGGTTGACCATTACATTCTAAAGCATCCCTTTCCCTTAATGCCAGATCAGCCTAATGGGGAAATATAGGCAATGTTACATTCTATAAAAACAGATTTATCGCTGCATCAGTGCTTTAGTGGAGTATTGCATGACTCCAAGCATAAGGGCAATTGATGAATGAGGTGATGGTCTCCAAAAAGGCCTGTTTTTCATTGCCATGTAAATGTGTAACTGTGTATTTGGGGTAGAGTTGGGGAGGAGGGGGAAGGAAAGGAAGAGAGTCCTTTTTACATTCATATTGGTTTCTCATTAGAGGGCCGAGATATAAACATTTGTCTATGTTGTACACGGTGCCGGCACGATTAAGGATTCTCTTTGCCGCCCCCTCTGCCCTTTGAAAGTGAATTATGTGCAGATGAGAATCTCAACTGAAGTGCGGCCAACAGCGGACCTTTTCCAAATGCCTCTGTTCCCTCAAAGCCATTCCAGAAAGAGGCAAGATTGGCTGAAGGAGGGAGGGAGAGAAAGTATGTGCCGTTTTTTTGCTTGCATTGCGTATTAATGACTCTAATTAGCGATAGCTGAGGGATAATCACATTGATTTGGACAGATCCAGCATGCAGAATCTCACTGGATAACACTCACATCCTTTGTTAGCACTCCACAATCAGATGCACGCACGAACGCACACAAAAACCCTTTTATCCCTCCGCCACAACCACACACCACTATGTCCAGTGTCCTCAATATTCCTTTCAGTAAGTTCCACTTTGGCCGTTCACCAAGTAGGTGAATTCTCCAAGGTGGTTGGCCAAGTCTGACAAGCAAGCAGGTCATCGGCACTGTGTTCTTTGAACTTGCGACCTCTTTTACCCCCTTCACTTCCTTTTGTTTTTGCATGTTGTGGTTTTTATCTCTTTTATGTGTGTATTTACAATGCAAATAGGCAAAGCTTTCCCAAAACCATTTGTTCATAGAGATTCAAATGTTGGGAATTTTAAATTGTTATTGTGTACTAACTACCTTCTGGATCCAAACAAAGACAGAAAAATCTGCAATGAATTTCACCACAACACAAAAAGGCTTTTGGCTATCTTCCCAATGTTGCAGATTTTTGTCATCTTCGTGTTTTTTTCTAGTCATTGACTGTGTCCTGGTCTCCCTGCCTTGGTAGTTGTCTGTTGACAAATGCGTCATAGGGCACTGTTGGAAGGCGAGAGGGCGTACCACCAGTCATCTCTTATGCCAGACCTAACGTGTGGATAGCAGGGGAACACAGTGAGAGATATAGCCTTTCCACTGACCTACCCTGACACTGGTCGCTTGAATATCCAGTGACTAATGATCATACCCTTGATTAGTTAAGAAAGGCATAAATCATAACTGCAATGAAGAAGAAGGCTTGCTGGGGGTGGCCAGGCCATTCCTCATGACTGACTAACAGATGCGAGACAAAAGAAATGAGCTGCATGGTTATTTGGAGAAGCGGGACACTTTGTCTTTGTCCAGATTTTAATGTATTCTGTACTGTACTTTGAGATTTTCTCCATGTTCTGAGGGCACTTGGTTTCCATTGATCCAGCTTTGTACAAATGTTTAGCCTGTCCTCTCATCTCACTGGTAGTGCCTGAAAGCACCACCCATGAGCGCAGTACCTGACATTATTACATTGCTTATTACAAAGTGCTGCTCAAATGGGGATATTGTGGTGGCGCACAAGATGGCACCCAGCATGAATACTAAAATTAGTAATCCCCAGGCTTAGCTGGAATGAAGAGAGAGCATAGTGTAGAGATATAGTGTATGGGTGAAGAGAAAGAAAAGTGTAAAGGGGGACTGCATCTGCTCGTTGTGTAAAAATGTGCTTGTGGCATTTTCACATCAACAGGTACCGTAATGAGCAGCTATTCAAGGTTGTTTGACATTCTAACCTGTGTGTGTAAGTGCAGACACACTCGCTGTAAATATACATCATAATGACGTGTGGTTGTGAGTGCTGCCATGTATGCAGGAATTTACCAGCTTGTACACTCTTTAAGTGTTAGCAACACTGTGTGTGTATGAATATAATGTACATGCTGCTTTGCATACATGTGTGTATGCATGTGTGTGTTTGTTCTTTCAGATATCCGTGTGGGGGATCTGTAAAACCACTCAGTTTATTTGCCACAGGTCTCATTTTAACAACCTCTTGACAAGTAATTAACACATTTCAGGTCTCAAACCTTTCTGGAGTACTCTTTACATGTTGCACTAAACACATCGAGTTTTGTGTTTTGTGTCAAGTTTAGCAAGCTGATGAGCTACCAGGGAGCTGAGCAGTGATACAATTTAGAGGCCTAAATTAAAACCACATCTGCTTTTTTTTTTCCACAAAATTAAATTAGTGAATTTCAGCAATGAGCAGGCATTTTTAAATAGCCATCTAAAAATCTTTTTATACATATACTTTTTAGGACTGATATTATTATATATATATCTCAACTAAACACACATATTTTGAATAGTGTCGTACTGAATTTATAGCTGACAATGTAGTAGAAGCCATATGGTGCTGTGCTGTTGCTAATGAGTGTGAATAGATATGAATTAATTAAGGAATGAAGGAAAAAGAGTAGAAAAAGAAGAAAAGTGATGAAGGGAAAATGAAGATGAAAGAAGTGCTGAGATGGGGAGGAGATGATTACTGTGAACCCATATGTTAAAATACTTTAATATTTGAAATATTAATCTCACATAGTATTGTATTTCCCATTATATAATTGCTTCAGTATCACCAAAATAGCGTAATTCTGACCATTTCTACAATATCATTTGGCTGTGATTACAGAATTAGTTTCTACAGTCACTAGCATCAGTTTTGCATGAATGTTTAATAGTTTAATCCCCAATGTGTATCCAGTCTTTTTGCAACCATATGCATTATTCTGTAGGTGTATTACTATTACATAAACCAACTACAATATCTGCACACATACTGGGTTAAGAATTCCTTTTTTCAACCTTATGTTCAGTTTGTTTTCAGCACAATAAGCTGCCAGTGGCCCTGTTGGCCCTAAACCCTGGCACTCTGCCCTTTGCAGATCCCGACTGCAGCTCTCTGACAAGGACACTCCTACACTGTGAGAGTATATGACAAGTAATACAATACAGCCAATAGGCTGGCTGCTCCAGCCCAAGACAAATGCCTTAGCTATAAATCCATGTTGCAAGGTTGATAAGTTAATTGCCTGTACTGCTATCATCTTGCCAGTGTCTAATATAAAAGGGCCTTCTGTGAGAGTTACTTTCCAACAAATGGGTATTGTCTCCAAGCATAAGGCAGGCAGAATGGTGACACAGGACAAGTAAATGAGGGGTGTTTACTTTCACAAGTTCCAAGAGCAGCGTATAAAACATAAAAATGTTTTCAAATAACATTTTGCATGTATTTATGCTTTCTTGTTTTTGCATTTTGTATCCCCTGCCCGATGTTTCTCGTACATGTGTACGTAAAAAACAGTGTCATATTGAACTGTTGTTCAGTTGTTTATGTATTGTATTTAAAATTTAGATGAGCCTTTACTATAAATTTGAGGAAGTGTTTCCCTGTGACTTATCGTGCATCTGTGGTGTTAAAACTCTAACAGTATTGATGTGGTCAGGAGTACCTTGCCCAAAGCTATTTTTAAAAAACACATACATTGTGGATGTTTCTATGTGGGATAAGATTGAAAGGTAGATTTATGATCTTCCCGTTTTCTCACAAACCCACACATATACACACAAACAAGAAAGCTGGAGGACACACAAGCATTTGTACACAACCATTCAGCAAAGCACAGAAACACGCATTCACGCACACACTACCGCATGTTTTAGTGGAGGGTAGCCACAACATTTATCATCAGTCAACTGCTGGTGGGGCAGGATAAATGGAGGAGGACAGAGGAATGCAGTCCCAGTGAGGATATTGTCCTCTGGGTTTGGAGTGTGACCAAGGCGGTCTTGGCTTGGCCACATTTAGTCATGGATGCCATGTTGCTATTTAAAACCAACATGCTCTCCCTCAGTGTTTGCACTTCTCACCACAACCTCCCAAAACCACTACCTACCATCCATGTAGCGCAGGGAATGACTGAAGGCATCTGTAAATGTACAAGCCATAAAATATTTCAACAGCTTCCGTTCATTCATTTAATGTGTGTAGATTTCTCAGTAAACATAACTTTGTCATTACAGATTATACTGTTGTTCTCAGATCACATGTTGTTTTTGTAACATGAATCAGCACATTTCTCCTGGGCCGTATGTGACTAATATATATTGTTTTAGTTCAGTATTCCAAAATGTAAATATATTTAGCAATAAAACGAAGGAGAAAATGTTGCTACAGCTCCTACAATTAAAAGTTGGATCCACAGGAAATACAGTTTGAGCACTTCTTGTTTTAGTCATTTATGATTAATGAAGTGGCTTCATAAGGTATTCAGAACCAATGGGCTCAATGCCTGGCAAATGGAAGAACCAGGATTCTTCCTAGAGTTGGCTGCCCAGCCAAGCTGAGTAACAGGGCAAGAAGAGCCATAGGCAGGAGACCAGAAACCAAGAACCCAACAGTCACAACAGATCTTCCAAAATCCTCTGCAGAGATAGGGGAGCCTTGCTATAAAGATAACCATCTCAGCACCACTCTCTCTATCAGGTCTTTATTGTTGTTTGAAGCCATTTGAAGAGAGAATTGTCAGACATGAGGGAAAGATGAATGTAGCCAAATACAGAGGAATTCTTGAAATAATCTTGCTAAATAGTGCACTTGACCTGAGACTGAGACAACATTTCACCTTTCAATACAAAAATGCTATACATCTGTAATACATTTCTGAATACATATGCACACATTATGTTATTATCCCTTCCAAATTCAATTTGCAACACAGTAATGGGTGGCAAAAGTGAAGGAGTTTAAATAGTTTCTTAACTCTAAAGCAGAGCAAGGTCAAAACAAAGCTTATACTGTAGGATGGAACATGATGCAGTACAGCAGCTTTACCATGAATCATAAAAATCACATTAGAGACATTGTTATGCATATTTTCCCATGTAGTAGTCTATCTGCCTCCTCCATTAACCATAATTACTTTTACACATGCAAAGTACGAGTTATTAACATACGTGTAACTACAGTGATTAATTGCCCATGTGCAACAGCAGCTTCAGAAATCTTCTTGATGACTCACAAGGACGTAAACAGTTACACTGTTTGCCCTGTACACCATTGTAATGCTCAGTGACTTGTCGTTGATTCATTATTCATACTTAGGGCATTATTATTCCATTGTATGCAGTGCAAAATGGGATCATTAGTGCAGAATATGAGAATGTGAAAAATGGAAATTTTGGAGAAATGGTGGTGAATATAGTGGATAGGGAACCCAAACAATCCTGACTATTAGCAGATAAAGAATGGTAATTTCCCCAGAAGTAATTAGGATTAGCATAATTTGATGGTGAATGTATGAATGATATATGGATGATTGATATGTTGATACATGCACTGTAATGAGTCCTTTATCTCCACTGAAGACTTCTATGTGGAGTGTAGCCCGAGGTGGCATCTACTGTGGTTCTAGACCTCCACAGGGGGACTAAGTTAGGACGTATCCTGCCTCATATGCACCCATTCATACAGGCTCAGTCAATGAGGCTACTGTAGAGTAGGAGTAGTGGTAGCATAATGCAGCACCATCCTGTAGTAACTGATTGAAGATGGTCCTTTAATCTTGACAGGCTCCCCGTTAGAGCCAGACCAGGAAATATGATATGGCAGCTCATGTTCTCTTTATTCCTCTCAGAGAGACAGTCTGTGTGTCTGTACAGTACATCCAGTGTACCCGTGTCATCTTCACATTGTGCTTGTGAGGGTGCATGTGTGCCTCAGCAACTCTTTGTGTGTGTGCATATTAGTGTGCAGCTGCACAGTATTATCAGCAGTCACGCATGTAGTCAGTCACTTTGAGCTGCTTTTAAGTGACAGCTATTGATTGGATGTTTGTGTTGTTGCAGAAGCTTCAAAGCAGCACTTTGCCCTTTGCATCCCACTTGAGATAGTAACTCTAGAGTGCCCGCATTGAATACACAGTACAGCATGTACTTGGCTTCAGAAGCACATTCTTCAAGTAACATCTGTGTGTAGGTGTGTATTTGTTGTTTGAGTGAGTGAAATGTAGTCTTTTAAATTGAGTGTAATGTTCTTTCTTGACCCTGCTGCTTCTTCACTTTTTCCACTGCTCAGTGACCAAGTATACAAATCTAATCTTGAAAGGCCGTGTGTGTAGATATTAGAAAAAGGCATTTCCGTCATTTCCACCCTTGATGGTATTTAGCCATATTGATTATTTTATTTTTATTTGGCCAGATGATAATATGTCTACACAGTAAGACTCTACACTAATACAGTGGAGAAGAATTGAATGTGGTTTGTGTAGCTCGCAGAAAATGTACATTTTAATAAAGCAACACTTTATGCACATTTATATTGGTGTTTATGGTGATTGAAACTCAAATTGAAATCAGATTGAATTTTAGCTGATATTCTTGTTGTTTTTGTTTTAATATGTTCACTTTCTTAATTTGCTTAATTTGGTCCTTATTACACAGAAGTAGGAAAGTTAAGGTTTTTTGTACGTTTCTGGACAATACCCTCCACACACCTTTTTTTTAACCTCTACACCCATATTGTCTGACAAAGGCACAAATAGAGGCTTCTGATGCCTCCATGTCTCTCAATTTTTTTTCTTTTTCCTGTGGGTACAGATCAAACATCCCACTAATTGCACAAGGAAAAGCAAACTGTATCTGTTACGGGGGCAGTATTCTTCAGTGCATTCATCTGACCCCAAATAACCTCTTCCATCACTGCTTTTGTATACACCCTTCCTCTTGCTCCCTTGCTTGTGGCCCATCCCTTATTCAGAGCCGCTTGAATATAGGTCAGCATTCTCTAAAATCCTCATCCTGCTGAAAGTTTGATAAGTGCACTCCAGGTGGTAGTGTGGTGAATATTACAAATTTAATATTCACCACACTGCCTAAGTATCCACCATTGGAATAGTCAGATTATTAAAGAGAACGAGCCATCGCTCAGAGGGACAGAGTCTGTGTGTTTTTTGTTATGTGCTGTTAACATGTTTCTTTTACATCCAAACAGAGAGAAAGAGGGTTCAAAGCACCTCTTGTGATGTGTAGTCATACAGTTTTGGTTCTGCTTGCCCATAATTGGAGATATCCTCATCTGAGTTTTCAGCTTCCATTTCATTGCACTTGCAGTAAATGTTTTGTTTGCGATGTTCACAACATTTAAAAATTCAACAGCAACACATCTTTCCAAAACAGTATCAGTGTAAAAGGTTGACATTTATGTCTACCAGAGTAGCACAGAGGTGGAGTATGAATAGAAACTGGCCCAGGCTTTTGATTCAGAGAGGCCCACTAGGACCTATCAGAAGACGCACAGTCACATACGTCCTATGCAGTAATCCTGTAGTAAACAGAATCATTTCTAGATTAAACATTGAATAAAACATGGTTTTCATATTACATTTCACAACTACAATACCATACTTTTCAAAATTACCACTATAACCTCTAGTTATCAGTTAACATCTTTCACCTGAGCTTTTCATCCACCTTTATATGTTTTAAGCAGCTGGCCACCTCAGTGTTTAAGCAATGGTAATATGTGAGACACGTGACGACACACAACCACAGGGTGCTGCACAGTCTGCTAAACAGAGCGGATCACCACATCATAGCTCTGAACTGTGACACTGGAAAAAAAGAGTGTGGAAACATGCTTTTCTTTCAGGATTGCCTATTACCACAGTATTCTCCAACTTCATGATCAAAACATCAGACATCAAAAAGTACAGTTGCACAGATTTGTAGTCACTGCCAAGGCACATTGAAGCTGTTGTGGTTGTTCATCTTTCACGGACACTAACTTGTTAAACCACACAAAATGGTTTTGCAGAGACATATTTTTATTTGAATTTCATGAAAGTTCGCCACTAACACAATTTCTGTCATCATTGTGTCAGTGCTGGAGTAAGACGTTACAGAGACTGATTTTCAAATCTCAATCTATGCACTAAGTAGCACTAGAGAAAATAGAGATATGTATTTTTTTATTGTAGTAAATTGCTTAGATTTAAATGAGATTACAACTAATCTTTATTAGCTGCTCTAAACACTGAGTGAAACAGTAAATTTGTAGTATTTTTAAGCTAAATGGTTTGTTACACTTTTTACTGCCACAACCACACAAATTTATTATCAACATCATTTACTTTTGAAAGAAAAGTTCAGTCTCTCTGATTCTCGCCTCTCTTTGAATCTGAGCATTTTACTGGGGATCTTCATATTTCCACAATTAACGACCCACCCCTCCCAGCTCTACTCTAACAGCTGGTCATTAATCTGTCCTCACGCTCAATTTCTCTTCCACCGCAGGTTATGATTTTCACATTACACTACATTCCTTCAGCACAGTCCCACAGCAAAGTGACCCCATCATCCACGCTTTCACTAACACCACCACATCGAAAACACACACCTCAAATATCTGAGAAATTGAGATGTTTGTTGATTATCAAGTCAACTGCACACAGGCAAGGTAAGAAAGCGAGGTGTTAGTATCGGTGTGTGTGTGTGAGATTGCCTATACCATGACGGGGTAACCATTGTAGCGAGTCCCCCCTTACCCCCACCTTATACCCATTATCCTTTTCTAATTACACTTTCCTTCTGAAACAGTGGATCATAGGGCACCATTGACTGCTTTTAATCCAGCACCAAATTTTAATTAACACAGACGTGACCCCCGTCTTCGATACATCCCAGAGAACGCCAGGATCACAATAACTCATAAATCACAGCCGCACATTTCATTCCCTCCGCTTTCCTCAACTGATGAATTTCCAGATGGGGGCTGGTTCCTGTTAATGTCAGGAAAAATATGTGAGAGGCAGAGAGAGCGTGTTAGAGACCGAGAGGAGGACAGTAAGAAGATAAAGGCTATGTTTGTGAGAAATAAGTGTGTGTTTATGTGTATGTAAGAGAGATGGAGCTGGAGAAAGAGAGAGAAATTGCAGCAGTTCTGGTATGCTTTCAACCTTTGAGGGATTTGTTACCGGGGAGAGGATTATGGAGGCTGTGAAATGGGGTTGCGTTAATATGCTAGGAGTTGAGGAACAAGATGTTGGCCACCTAGCCTCACAGTCTCCGAAAATCAAAACGCTGCACAAGTGAAAACTGCAAATAACACAGTGATGTTCTGAAGAATTAATTCAGATGTCTGTCTGCGTGTACAGTGTATATGTGTGTGTTGTTTCTTTAATCATGGATTTTTAATCACTGCTTTTGCATTATGCAGTGGAATTCTACTTGTCAAGCTACAAACAACAAATCTGATTTGCTTTTAAATGGCAAACTTTATTCTTGATTCGCTCTGAGCTTGTGTTTTTGTTTGTGTAGTTTATGTATGCTTCCGTGTGTGCGTGTGTGTGTGTGGGTATAGTGGGGGTGGGGCTTGGGGGGTAGGTGGGCAGGGTGCCGGGGTTTGTTATTACTAAATCGCTCATCCATGCTACTAATTAAGATGCATAGCATCCCCCTATGAACGTCAGTGTCGCTAATTATCAAACAATGTAGTGCTCACCAGATATGAGAACTGGCAGCCTCTGTAGTCATGTTACCAACCTATTACTGCTACAATTACCAAGTGCCTGTCATTCCCCTTGTTAGTCATCTGCCTTTGTTTTTTCTCTACTAATGCCTGTCTTTTTTCTGTTTCTCTCTCTTTTCTTTCCTCTCTCCAGGCTATGGCTTTGTGGATTTTGACAGCCCAGCTGCAGCACAGAAGGCCGTGTCATCTCTCAAAGCCACTGGGGTGCAGGCCCAAATGGCCAAGGTAAGTTTGAAAACAAGTTAGTGTTGCTGCTTCTTCTTGCATTGTCATTTGCACCGTGTTGTTCTTTCAGATCCCTCCAGGGGTTTAAAATCACACACACTAAATAGATGTTGATTGATCTGAAAGCTCTAACATAAAAACTGGTTTTGTCCATAAACACATTTTTATAGAAAGGAATTTTCCACAGTGCTTTGCTGTTTAATGACTGATTTTCTTTGTTTAATACAAGAATATTCTTGCATGTGGGCTGTTAACTGCTTTGTGTATCATTATGTGAAAAGTTGGGAAGCGACTGTGGTGCATGCAGATCTGTTTTATCTTACTGACACCCTCTGTGGCAGGGCAAAGCTGCAGTCTCTTAGCCAGTATCAACACTTTGCTTGTACATTTGTGGGTGGGGTGTTTCGAGTGGTTATACAGACTTAGTTATGTGTGAAACGCTGTGTGTGTGTTTTAGAATATCACAGCAAACTAACTTGGTGGCCAGTGAGTGATGTGGCCCTGCTTTAATCGAAGTTTCACCAGCTGCTTGTTGTGCAGTATTATTAGAGCAGTGAAGTGGAAGCAGATGAAATAAGATGTTTCAGTATTACAAAGATGGCCACTGTGAATTGCACAATGAGTCAGGTTGGCAGACACATAGGACAAAATACTTTTCTCCCTTTAACCTTATAAATTAGTATTATCAATAGCTGATTTTTTTTTGTATACTGTACGTGTCTGACGGTTTTAGTAAATTATCAGTAAGATGACCAGCTGCTGCTGTGCATTTGTAGATGTCGACCAGCAGTATTTACTGGCAGTGGTCACATTGTCTTTATATATTTTCATATTTTTTTTTCCATTTTCTCACTGGCTATACAGACAAAGACCATAAAATCACAGCAGAGCTCTGTCTCCAAACTTCCATAATGTACAAGCCCATGCGAATAAACCATTTTTTGTGCCAGCCGGATTTGCTGCTGTCAGAATATCTAAATAGGTGAACAAAATGTCAGTAGCATTAAAGCAATGAATAAGGTGATGACTATGAGGGTACTGTACACTATGAGTGATGTTCTCAGATGAGATGGTCTGCATTTGATCTGATCCAGAAATCCCCCCCTTGAAGCAAAAGAAGCCCTGATGAGATGGAGAATGGTGATGGCACCAGTGAAGATGACAGAATTGATGATAACGATGAAGGTGGCAATTATTTTGATCAAATGGGATGAGATCTGACAGGAGGAGATGATATTCCGTGTGGTGCTCAGGTGTGCCATTTCTCAAATGCACCGTTTGGCCGTTTCCTCTCCCCACCGGTGTCCTTCTTCCAATATTTATAAGAGGACAGACTCTCGGAATACAGATAAGAAGCTCTTTTCCCATCTCGTTTTAAGACCACACTTTGCATTGCTCTCATTCTCTCTGTCAATATTTTCATGAGAGAGATCCTGTGTCCCAAAAAGAGCTGACCTTTTTAAGAATCTTTGTTTGCCTGTGTTATTCATTTCAATCATTTTCTATTAGCATTTGTGTGTGTTTATTTGTTCTGTTTACAGAAATGACAAATCCTATATCATGTGTTGCAGTTCTGTGCTTTTGTCACACTTGCGAGAGTAATTAAGAAGTAGTTTGCTTTTATAGACTCCCTCTGCATCTCGCTAATGTCACTTTACCAAGTATCACCACCATCACTCTGTCAGCTCCTCCTCCTCCTCGCCTCCTTTTATTTTTCTCTTACCCCTTTCTCTTTTGCTTAATAATGTTTTCTCTTGCCGTCTTTTTTTTTCTCAGCACGCACACACACTTACACATTCATAAACACATTTGTATTCTCATCCACCATGTGTTGCCCTGCCAAACATCCAATGAGTTCAATTTATTCCCATCAATAATTAACAGCAGGCTGTCTTTGTGTCTGCCTACCTGCCAAGGTGTCTCTGACACCCTCCGCTCTGTCATGGCAGAGCAGCATTCCCCTGGTGGAACTAGATAAAAAACCCAGATGAGCATTGAGGAAGGTGTAAATCACACAGGCTATAGCTAACGCCAGATGACTTCCACAATAAGTGCATTCAGGCTCATTCTCTCACTCCCACTGCTCCATTTTGTCACATATATCTCTCCACAACAAAGTAATAAACGAATAGCAAGTCAGAGCCAGAGGCTTTAAACTCATTAAATAAAACCATCACAGTAATCAAGTTGTGCCTTTTTTCTTGCCTTGACGCCATTAAAACACTTTTATTAAGGTGCCTTATTTTAAACACAGCTGCAAAGGAGGCAAGAAGAGAAAACAGAAAGAAAAGGGAAGCGTCACTTGATTTCTTTTTTCTTCTTCCTATGTAACTGCCTGCTGTCTCTCTCCTCTTACTCCCCTTGGAATTTGAAATACCAAGGCAGCAGAGATGAAACATTGCTTTCCTTTTGTCTTGCCCTCCCCTGGGGATGGTGACAGCGAGAGGGAGGAGAGGAACCATAATTAAGACACCTAAAGGACACTTCCCCCCTGCACCTCCCTTCCTGTCACTCACCTCTACACAAGTCACAGATAAGAGCACTTAGCATAGGTGAGGAGTATGTGTGCGTATCTGTGTGGGTTCAAGTTTGTGAGTGAGTTTGACAGTGTCGATGTGTGTGCTGCGCTTGTGCATACATCGTTATGTACATGCTTGTATACACATTTTATTAGGTTTGTGTACATGCACTTGATCAAATATTAATTTGTTTGTATTTTCATTCACAAACTTGTCTTAATACAAATACATTAGTCTGAATGTCAGTGTGTTTGTACAGCATTTGAGCATATTGTATTAATTAACTTCTGTGTTTGTGTGCATGTTATTGTATTGTGTTATAGGGTGTCATATCTGTGTTGTATTTGTTTTTATTTTACAGTACCACTAGGAGTAAAAGAATTCTTTGACATTTGGGAGACATAATTTACATGTGCTCACAATGAGTAGGAGATATCATGTTGTAGTATTGTATTGTAATGTAATAACTACACAGGTTCATTATCGGCAAACATTAGTTCTGTATTACAGTGGTATGTTGTGTTTGCCAGTGCAATTTAAAAAGCTATCTGATCATTAGCAGTTATGTTAGCACAGCTGAAACATCTATGTTTGCACAGAATAATACATACAGCATAATACATAAGTGAATTGCTCTATAAAAGTATGAAGCTTGTCGGCAACATGTCCAGCTGTGCCATCACAAACGTGTGTTAAAAAAAGTGTATAGGCACGTATTTACCTCTTCACACCTTGGACTCCATTCTCTATGTCACTTTGTTCAGGTAGCTTTCCAAACTCCAAACTGACACGTTGAGCAGACAGAATGATAATAGGTAAACGCCACGTCTAGCTTCGCAAATGCAAACCTGTCAAAAAGCCGCTCGCCTCACTCTCCACAGGCTGCCATTTTCCCCTTGAGCCAATCAGACAGAATTATGGGAAGGGCGCCCTCGATTGTGGTGTCTGTGTCGGAGAGGTAATTCCGCCTGACAGCTGCTTGCTTTCAGACAACAGCCAGTCTTTATGGAAATCATCCCTCCCTATTCTCGCTGCAGTCGGCTTCTGCTGATAACAGCTCAGATGAAAACAAAGCTGTCCTTTTCTACTTTTTTTTTTTTACTCTATTCTGTTTTGTGTCAGTGTGGACAGCCTGAAATTATCAAAAGAGCCCCAACTTCCTATGGAGTCTGATGATCTGCACTCTGTACTGAAGTATTACATTCTTAAGGCCAATATAAACTTAGAACTAGCACTTGCGTTTTCTGTATCCGACCACAAATCCTTCGATACTCATAAAGATGAATGTGAGTCTGTTTTTTTTAAAGCTACATTTTATACAATAAACTAAGGTGTCAAACCTGTTCAACAAAGAACAGTAATGTATGGATTTTGGAGAGTTTTCGCAGATGTCCTGATTTAAACCATGGGAATGAAGCCTGTAGTGCATTGTGTTTCCTTGTTTTAATAGCCAATATTTATAAGGTTCGCAAAAGCTACAGACAGACAGAAAGGGGCAGCTTGCCCTTCATTTCACATTTCAGTGGGGAAAATTATGATAAAAGCATCATTAAAGTGCCTCCATGAAGTGAATCCCAAATGTTTATGATAACGCAGTGCTCGCACCGGCCCATCAACCAGTAGTCACCATCGGATGCTTCGAATGGTTTAACGGTGTGAAACGAACTGGAGTGCTAAGTCCTCTTGCTCTCTCTTTCTTTCATTTATTCTCCCACCCTCTCACTTGCTCAGTCTCTTCTGCTGTCTTTTCCTTGCACTCTCCTGGGGAATATTTCCTGTCAATATCACATTTATATTCATGTGAAAACCACAGGTCCCCCTCTGGGTGGTCTGCAGTCAGTCAGCAGGCTTCTTATTATCGTTTAAAGGTGACTCCTCTGACGTCTTAGCTTCGTTGACACCCAGGAAGCCACAGTTTGGCTCAACACAGGGTGACCTCTGGGCGATAATCAAAGGAGGGTGGCTGACTGTGCTGTTACATTTGGTTGCTGACAAAAGCTAGCATAGCAAAGCCTACCTTTCCTCAACCATGGGTTAAATCTGGGGAGAATGCAGGGAGAATACATTGTATTGTGAATACAGGCAGATAATTGGGGATGGAGGTGCTCACTCAGCAGCATCACACACCTCTCCATTCGATGCACCCTACCTTGAGTGTGAAACCATTTCCCCTTTGACATCCATCGTAGTGTTTGTTCGCAAAGCATATGGTGTCGAACACAGTGTGGTGATCAGCACTTTGCCCCTGAACCTGCCATCAACAGGAACATCCTGATCTTTATGATTATGGTTTCTCACAGCAGCTCATTTCCTTCCCTGTTTTTTACTTCACATCCCAATAAAGTGTAGGGATCTGAATGTTAGTCAGCACTTGAGCATATTGTGCACACGGTCATGCAAAATTTACTGCCTAGTTTTTGTTGTGGAAAAACATAATGAAAAATCAAATCTTAGTGCTGGTCGAATACAACCTCAGCAAAAAGTGGCTTTTTGTTTTTTGTATAGTTTTTTTTTTTAAAGGGATGGCGCATCACCCGTTCCCATTTTACCAGCTTTTGCGAGATGTTTGTCTTAGTTTACGATTTTAGCTAGGTGCAGATTTTTTCCCCTTTTTTGTGGAGTATATAGATGCAATTTGAGTAGAGCGGGATCCAATTTGAATTGAGCACTGAGTGATAATGAGAGGACCGGCCTGGTGCAGTGTGGAGCTGGCAAACAGCTTGGTGAGTGATGAGCAGAAATTTTCACCTCTCCACTTCGCTCACATCCCCTGGGCCAATACTAAGTCCTCCCTTACTGCTTCCATAGGATTTAAGAGGGTAAGTTGCAGCCAGGTGCTGCTAATCATCAGCCCTTGATTAGCTGATCATCAGCAGCTGTTCAGACCTCTATAAAAGAGAACTCTGGCAGTTTGCTGTTCTGGAGTGTTCAGGTGTGTTTTAACACAAAAGCAAAAGGGAAATATATAAGCAATAATTTCAGAGAAGCAATTGATGGTGCACATCAGTCTGGAAAGGTGATGAAAGCATTTCCAAACAATTTCTGCATTCTACATTCAATGTTCTAGGTGTAGGTGTCCCAGCACATTCACCCCAAGGTCAGACTGTGCAATATAAAATAAATTAATTAAATAAAAGTAAAAAGTACAGGAATTGTTTGAGTTAGATGAGATCGTACTGCAGTATCATAGCTGAAAACAGCAGTTTTTTAATGTAATGACTACACAGGCCTATGGAGGCCCATCATCAGCAAACATTAGTTCCAATGGCTTGTTGTGTTTGCCAGAGCAAGTACCAGTTTATAAGGCTATCTGATCATTAGCAAACCCTTTAGCAGTTGTGTTAGCACAGCTGAAACATGTACGTATGTTAGAATAATATATACAGCATAATACATAAATGAATTTGCTTCTTCTTACCTTGGACTCCATTCTCTATGACTCTTTGTTCAGGTAACGTTCCAAACTGCAAACTGACAAGCAGACTGAATGATAATAGGTAAACTAGAGCTACATCTCAGACCCTACAGACCTCACTGAGCATGTTAAATGTTAAAACCACAAGACTTCTATGGACAGATGAAACCAAAATTGAGGTGTTTGGTTTATTTTGCATTTAAAAGAATTAAGCTTGCCCAAGTTTTGTTTGTTATGTTTTTAATAAATTAGCAGATAGGTTTGCCAGAATACACAAGTTTAAAGACTTTTTTTCTATGATAGTGGCTGGCAGTTTCAGTGCACCTAAGATAGTGCCTTTATATCGGTATGTTAAAAGAATAATGTTTACATACATGGACATATCTTCAGTGCAATGAATAATATAATAATGAATAATATTACTCATAAAAAAAGCATGTTTTCTCTTAGTGCACTTAACCACAGTGTAGCTCAGCACACCATCCCTTCCCTGCTCCTTGTACAGGAGTGATAGTTTTGAAGGGCAAAGCCAGTGAGAGTGAGATGGACCATCTGATGAGCACTGGCTCCCAAGCACCTCTGCGCGCTTCCACTGTCTTTGCCATCTAATTACGCTTCAATCATCTGCAGGAGCACTGCGTGCGGTAAATTATTTCACCAAGCAGTGCAGAAACATGCCGAGCTGTGGGTGTGAGAGAGGCTAAGAAACAGAGGCTAAGTAGAAATCAGTGAGAGATGGAGTGACAAAGGTAGGAAAGAGAGTGATAAAAAGTTGAGAGCTGAAAAGAAGGCAAAATGTGATAAAACACTGCAGAGAGAAAGAGCGATGGAGTGAGAGGGCTGCCAGCCGTAATATCATCTCAGACAGCCTGTGCAGCAGGAGACAGGCCAGCACTAACGAACAAAGTTACCAACTTATCGCTTAACAAGCAGAAAGAAGAGAGTGAGAAACATATCATGGGATGAAAAAGAGTGTGCAACTCAGAATTTCTTGATTTTCCACATTAATTTGTCATAAAATATGATCTTTATCCAATTTGCAACTTCCGAAAAGCACAATGTGATTTCTCCAAAAACCACAATGACATACATTATTTAGTTTCATTATTAAATGCACCCATTAATCCACAGAGCTGGTGTAAAAAGTAAGCAAAGCTTTGGATTTAATACAGTAATACTGAAGTCATGTCAGAAGTGCTTCTGGCATCCCTCTGGGTTTCCATAGGAACTCTACCAGGTTGAGATTTTAGCTGCTTAGGGAACGTGAGCCGTAGCTAGACTGTCATGAGACAGGTTGGTTTTACCCTACTGATGATGTGTTGTTGCAATGGTAATACCGATGGGACTTGAACAGGCATATTTCCCTCGTCTGACGACATTCACTACTAGATTTACGTGTTCCCATCTACATGTTTAAGGTCATGCCTACGGTGTCACCCAGCTTCTTGATATTGTATCTTGAAGGTGGTCTCGGGTAAACGTAGTTTAGTCAATCCTGCCATGGACATGTTCCACCATGGTTCACATATAGTAGACTCATAAACAGAGATGTTGACCATCTTCAGTGAGTTAATCTTTTAGTTGTTACTTTGCACTTGTTTTTTTACCTCATTGAACATTATGTGTTGTGCCGTTGGAGTCCTCTTAGCTGGGTGCTCACTTCTAGGAAGAGTAGTCAGTGCTAAATCACCTCCATTTGTAATCACTTTAACTGTGGACTGATGAATATGTCAGCTTTTTGAGATTACTTTATAACCCTTTCCAGCCTTGTGCATTTCAACTTAATTTTTGAACATAAATCACACATAAGGAGCTGATTCCAAAGGGGGTTTACTTACATTTACAACTTATACAGTAACTGATTCTGCACGTATGTGACTACTGCTGTTTGATACAGATAAAGAGGAATTATTTGTGTATGATTGCTATTTCTTCTTAACAATGACTGTCCAACATTATTATTATTATTATTATTATTATTATTATTATTATTATTCTTTCATATGCTTGAATTTGTGTGGCATCAGTGTTGCAGTTGCTCTTGTCTTCCTTGTAATACTGGCAGCTCAGGCTCTATTATAGTGTAAATTATACAGTCCATGG
>OMLM01002224.1:30921-46277 GCA_900302695.1 Helostoma temminkii | reverse complement strand
CACACGCACACGCGCACACACACACGCGCGCACACACACACGCGCACACACACACGCGCACACACACACACGCGCACACACACACACGCCCACACACACACACGCGCACACACTCACACACACACACACACACACACACACACACACACACACACACACACACTTACAAAACTGGGCTCTTTGTTGAGACAGGCCTCGACAAACTCCTTGAGCGGTTTGCTGTAGTTGCCCTCCAGTGTGGGTGGGTTGTTCTTTGGGATGAGGAACAGAACCTTCATAGGATGGAGCTCAGAGTGAGGCGGTTCGCCTTTTGCCAGCTCGATGGCTGTGATGCCCAGAGACCAGATATCAGCCTGGAGTGCACAGGGACGTATTAGGATAAATTTACATATACAGCATTTATAAGAAGACATGGACGCTAAGTTTGGACTCCTTATAGCACCCATCACTATGAGAAATGCATTCTAAAAAGTAGTAATTGCTGTATCATCTGCAGTATTTGATGCAAATGTGCAGTATATGGTGTTACAGTTGAAGGTGTAAACACTACATAAATTTAATGTAGAGTACAGTCTGGATATTGGCTCACCTTAGAGTCATAAGCCGACTGTTTGATGACCTCGGGGGCCATCCAGAAAGGTGTGCCAACAAAGGTGTTGCGTTTGATCTGGGTGTCTGTGAGCTGTCCAGCTACTCCAAAATCTGCCAGCTTCACCTCTCCTTGCTCGGACAGCAGCACGTTTGCAGCTGTGGAAGTAAGGACAGACTTAATATTGGTGTGATCCAATTCAAAAAAGACACAATGACCGAGTGAGACGTACACCACGCCTCTAACCATTTATCTGCGTCATCAGTTGATTTAATAAAGACAGAACAACTGTCAGAAGCCTTTTAGCAAGACCATGCAGAGTTCACCTCAACTCCCCAGTGAAATACAAACTATAGGGCAAATGAAACTATAAGTGGACGTCAATACCATTAACGTGCCATATGATATTTGTGTGTGCTCACTGATGTCCTTCAGTCAACTGAAACTAGTGCAGCACACTCGGTGGGTAAACTACCTTTGATATCCCTGTGGATCTTCTTCTCAGAGTGCAGGTACTCCAGGCCCTTGAGGATCTCTCTCAGGATTGTGGCGATCTGGGTCTCATCCAAAGATCCAGGCTCCATCTTTGAAAACAAAATGTGGGTGTTCATTTACTGGGGCTGATGGGAAGGAGAAACATGGTTTCACTCTGTTTTTGAGAGTTTTGGGAACTATACGGATGCTCAGTTCACTCTAATCATTTAGAAGTGATAACAGTGATACATTTAGCTTCACATACAATCTCTGGTTACAGACAACTGTGACAGTAAAAGACAGTAAAGAAGTAGTAGTGTCCTGAATGACAGCTGCCCACAACAACAGTTCCCCCTGGATTTAGTAGAGTATTTCAAAAGGTATCTCAGGGGGACGATTTACCACACTGGAAATCATTTTCCTGGAGGAAAACCCAGATACTTAATTGGTTTTTTTTGGGGTCATCAGGAAAAAAGTACAGAATTCAGTGCAACAAAAACATGACTCAGTGAATCACTTACCAAGTCTAATGCTGATCCTCCTCCTAAATACTCCATAATGATCCATAACTTCGTGTCCTGGAACATTGGACACAGAAAAAGGCGAGAGTGAGCAAAAGAAAGAGGTCATCAAGTACTTTGGTGCATTTGTGGAACATTTTTCACATTTAATGCATTGATGTGGTTAGTTGTTTGTTGCTAGGATGTCAGGAGCCAGGTGCATTCCTAAAGAAGTCGTGATGACACTAATAAGGGCTTGGTGTGTCTGACGTCATCTGAGGCTAATCCTTTTTTCAGTTAGGATTACTAAGGAAAGTGTGTAGGAGAGATCATTTCATGTTTCCTCCCTATTGGAGGTTTGTGTTGTGGGAACAGTTAGTGAGCAAGGAAACCTACAATGCATATTACACCAACTACATCAACATCACCTTTAGGTATGAGCCATAGTACTTGGTGACAAACGGACTGTCACACTGGCTCAGCACCGTGATCTCCTGCTGGATGTCTTCGATCTCGTCTTCTGCTTCCTCCAGATCTATGATCTTGATGGCCACCACCTTCTGGGTGCGATTGTCGATGCCTTTGAACACCTCGCCAAACGAACCCTTGCCAATGCGCTCCAGCTTGGTGAACAGCTCTTCTGGGTCCACTTTAACATTCTGCCAGTAGCAAGAGAGACGGCGGGTGGGTGGTGTAGAGGCAAGGGGAGGAAAAAGGAAGCGGATTATTAAAAGAAGAAGAAAGGGAATGTTTGAAAACAGGCTAACTTTGGGGAGAAAACTGCAAAAAAACAGCAGGGTGACATTCTTACAGGAAACACCAATTCACTCAATGCTACACAGGGACAGAAAGACATAGTGGTAAAGTTGATGATTATGTTACTTCATACTGCATTTTATTTTCTTCATTTTCAACAGTTTAAATCATCACAAATTCATTAAAAAAATTAGAAAAAAAAATGTCCATCCCACACACAGCAGCGTCACAGCTTCAAATGTCCAGTTTAGTTTGTAACAATATAAAAGACATAAACACAGGAAATGTGCTAACCTGACAGAGTGAAAACAACTACTGTGAAAAGATGATCTGATTATAAAAATGTTTTTGCTTGTTTCGTTTGTGTTTGGCAACAGATTTATTGATTACTTGTTTCCAGATTTTCTCTGGTCCTGCACATGCTTGTATGATCTTATGACATGAAAAAAATGTTGATTTGAATTAAATAGATGTTTGTTTGGTTTGTGATTTCTTTCTGTCACCTTTGGCTGTAGTATCTCTAACATCATATTACTTGCACAGCCAAAAAGGAAAAATAACTGTATCTCATAAAGACAAATCGAGAGGTTTTGAGTGATTTTAAGCTAGTCAGCGAAAGAAAACCTTGGCTGGACCCCTGAACTGTTTATAAAGGAAAATGCTGAAAGTGTGTGCAGCGGATCCAGTGACACTTCAGCTTTTTTCCAGCTTTTCTGGTGTAGCATACTGTGGCTGAGTGTGGAATGAAACAACAAAAAACCTACACGAACGCCGCAGGAAGTGACTTAACTCTCCAGAGGTTGGCGTGTGGGAAACACAAGCCAGGCAGTGACAAAAACAACTTCCTTTTATGACCTCTTTTGAGCAGAGAAAGGGTCAACGTGTCTTACGTTTTGCGATTTCTAAAAATGAAGCAACTGCCTTAAGCAAGAAGTGCTACTTATGTCACCAAAGGAGGTCCTCGTGGTGTCATGAAAAATGCTTTTTCGTCACTGCAAAAAGCAACTGTGCTAATGGAAACAGTTGTGTCAAACACACAAAAAAGTGACCTAGTGATGATTTATAGTTCAATAAAACAATAAGATACTTTGTTTGGGAACGGGGGTTCAAACTGGAAGGAGCCTGTGGTCAGAAAGCAGCTACTTGATTTATAACACACATTTCTGGTATTAAATCAGCACTTAAAACATAAAATGTTCACAACTCATAATAACTGTGATTGCACTTGCCTCTGTGTCCTGTTCATTTAGGACCAATCTTCACACATTGTAACTTCTTTACAACTTCCTATGACTATACTGCTCTGCATGGACTGTTATTTATCAGTGTCTATGTCCTGGAAGCTGCATCTAGACTGTAATCTGGTGCAGTTTACAGTAGAACAGTTATCTCCTGTAGTTATCTACCCAACACAATTATCCCCTAAAGGCCCTAGAGTCCTAAAGATAGCAGCAGAAGCAAGAGCAAGGATCATGTGTGCATGATAGTTTCTTAATACAGGGAAGCCACAGAGCTCAGTTGCCTTTAAGTGATGGATGAAATATCGGAATTGACCGTTCAATACGTATATTTGCTCAGAGTGTTTCACATCTTCTATTCCAGATAAAATGTGCCACTGCGTTTCGTCACATCCATTCTGGCTACTGCAGCATTAATAAACACCACTATGGGATCACGATCTTTGCAATGTTCCCAACTTCTGTGTTCATTTTTGAACAATGTGCAGCTTCTTGAGTTCTGACATGCTCGCAGATTTCGCCTGGGGAACAGTGCACAGTGCACAAACCCACAGCAGGGAGCCAAGCACTGTACATTTTGTTCTGACTTATATTGGAAACATTCAAAAGATAGTTTAAAGGATATTAGGCTTACCTGCATCCCCGGCAGGTTACCCTGAACAGGAGAATGGGCCATGGTGATACTGCCTGGATGTGCACCTCGTCCAACACCGCAGGGTTGAGATCTCCTCAGCTTGACTTATGTTTACAGTCCCGCTACGGTACCGTTAATGTAAGCACTAACGTTACTCCAGCACACCTGGCTGCCCAGGCCTACCGAGAGCCGTCTCAGGTACTTATATGCACTGAGAAAATATCCTTCACACACATATTAATGTATCTTTCCTGTGTAGGAGCAACGTCAAGTCACTCAAAACAGCTGAGCAAGCTAACAAACGCTTGCTAACGTTAGCTCTGGAGCTTCAGACAAGAAACCCGCAATGTTAGCTTGCTAACGAGCGGGCTAAGCGTTAAACAGTGCGTTAATTCTAAATTTCCACTCACGGACGTAATGGTGCTGCAGCAAAATGTACTTATCAGAAACGAGGAAGTAGCGGCAGCTATATATTTAAAAAACAGCCAACTGTCACTTTCTGAACGCGTATTCTCTCACTAACGGTGTTGTCAGCTAGCTAACATGATTAGCCCAGTAGCTAGCTAGCCAACGCACGCAACGACCTGACAAACGTTCTGTCAGCGCACAGGCTCGAAGCACAATTTCTCTGCATACCGCAAATGTCGCCTCACAGAACGGAGTCTCGAAGAAGGCGACCAGACTGTTTTTATGTTTGCACTAACTCGTCTCCAGTAACTCTACAGGTCTGACATCTATTGCAAGGGTAGGTTCGCCAATGTTTTTGTTTCCTCCCTCACTTTCGTCCCGTAGTCTCAGCCATCTTGTCGGTGCCTGTGACGCCTGGCTAGGCGGATCCGGATCAACAACAACATCCCGACTTCTCTCTCATCCATGTGCTGATGCCAAGTGACCGAACCGGGGTCCAACAAACTTTTTCCATTCAGTGACACACTCAGATATCCATTTAAAACACGTTTAACCTCGAACTTCAGACAGCCTTACGTTTAAAAGCCATTAACAATAAGTTAACGCTAACACAACATCCGCTGAATAAAATGTTTCTTTTAGCAGGAAAGTCTCTCTCTCTGATCCCAGTGTTGGGAATGACTCACTGGCAGCGTTAATCCTTCTACCATCCACTGCTCATCATTAAAGCTGCTTTCACTTAGTAACTTGGCTACATTTCACCATAGTGTCATGTCTATTTTTTAGCACGGACTCTACTTAAGTAGCACGTCCACGAACTGTGACGTCACTAACGTGTTATCAGCATCTTAAATCAAACATGATAATTAGCAGCGCTAATTGTATTGAATTGAAATTGAGGTTTCCTGCGTTTGGCCACAAGGGGGCGCTAGTGTATCAGCCTCACAGCACCAACAGCATCCTTGTGTAAAACGGATGCGGAATCGCGTGTAGAAATAACGATGGGATGCCCTGAGCATGGCCGCAGCTCATAAGGCTGCATGTTGCGCTGAATTCATTATAATACAAATTGGTGACGCATACAAAATGTGATCATAATGATGGCGGCAGCTGCGTTCAGTGCACACTAACAGTGCGTAAAGGCCTCAGTGAAGGCGCTGCAGCATGATGTGTGGTTACTGCTGCTACCTTTACATGGATTTCATCAGCTCTGACCTCTATATGTGACATTACATAGATCCTATAATAATGTGCACTGGTAGCATATGATAAATGGCCCATACATGATCTCACAGTGGCTTTAAATTCACAAGTGAGTGTTGCATGTCCAAGAAAGAGAAAGAAAGCTCTACTTCCACCCAAACACGTCCACATACGCGTGTTTCTATGTCTGTAATTACATATGTATGAAGGTGCAGCCCTCACTCATGAATTCGTGGATAGAAGTCTGCGCACCGCGGCTCACGCTGTGTGAGCCTCATCATCCCCACATCCAGGGTTTAACGCGTTGCAATGGCAAGCGCTACCTCCCTCCTTCATGCGTAAATTATGTAGGGCAGGACGGGAGCGCTTTGCTACATCCATTTGAGAAAACCCGGCCGGTGAATTCGAGAGGAAGACAGACAGACAGAGAGAGAGAGAGAGAAACCCAGCTCGTCTTCTACCAGCGTTTGGCAGACGCGGAGTGTAGCGCATCACGACTTGTCCATTGTGAAGCCAAGGAGAAGAAAAGATGGACATCACGGATCAAGGCGCTCAAATGGAGCCGCTGTTACCAACGGTAAGACAAAAATAGACTCCATTCTTTTTTTTTTTGCATATACTCAATTTCATATGCTGTGGCTTTGAATCATAGGCAGTTTATGTAATTTCACTGTAGAATACAACATGAGGAAAACATGTTCCATCACTGCATGTGTGCGTTTTTAAAAT
The DNA here is from genome assembly GCA_900302695.1 of Helostoma temminkii. Classification (NCBI taxonomy): domain Eukaryota; kingdom Metazoa; phylum Chordata; class Actinopteri; order Anabantiformes; family Helostomatidae; genus Helostoma; species Helostoma temminkii. Next base: position 39,746 of record OMLM01002224.1, on the reverse strand, counting down.
GACCCATATTTTGACATCATGTTGCGCACTACAAGTTGACAAAACCATATTTTAACCGTTCACGTTTGAGCCAAAGATTATATTCGTTCACACAGAAGCCATTTGTGATGCACTGCACAGGTTGACACAGTGTTCCACAGCAGCTCCAGTTAGAATTCACCCTAGTGCATAGAAATGATAGCAATGATCCAGAATACTGTCAGTCAGATATGATTAATCAGTTGACCCAGTTTTTATTGTCATGATAAGTCAAGCTGTTGCTGTAGGTGCCACATCTCATGTTACACTGAGATCAGCAAGTGTTTGATCCTGAGGTACAAGCCTCTTTTCATATGAAGCTTCAATCAACATTTTCATATAGAACATGTGATGAAGCACTTTCATATGTGGACATGTTAGTTCTGGCATCCTGGCCTTCTCCTGAGGTCCCCACACATCCTTAGGTAGACGCTACAGGAATCTCTCCAGTGTGGGATGAGATGCTGGTGAAGTATGACCAGATGTGTCCACTCAGGTCAGAGCTCTCTAAGCCAAACAAGCATTACACATTGAGCCACTTGAAGGTAGAGCCCACTGAGAGGTCAGCCTCTCCTCATTAGCATTCAGGTGAGCCGCTGTGCTGTGAGAGAACAAAAAAAAAAGTCTGTTGCCTTGGATGTACTGCCAGACTATATTGCTTTGTTCTGGCCCTGTTTAAAAAGCAGTGATCGCTCTGGGGGCAAATCAATGCTCTCCTTGTTATGTTCTATTTGCGGACGTGTTACATGAGGACTTAGTTTTCCAGAGCTTACAGTGAAGCCTGACAGGGCCGATGTGGCGTGGGATGGCTGCTCTGCATCCCCTGCAGTCTCTATGCAGTGTGCTCGCCTCGCTGCCATTGTAACTCATTGCTGCTTCGCCTGTTCCTCTGCCTACGCAGCAAGCAAATGCGTTGTCATGGTTTCACGAGGATGTGTATGGGTATGTGAGGTGTTAGTATAGTGAGAATGTGAGGGACTCCTTACTACTCATAATGGCTACAAAAAACCTTCTGTACCTCATTGTATGAGATTACCAGGTTCCCAAAGCAAAGCATTAGAGTATGTTTAACCTACAACAGGAAGGAATGTCTTAACAGAGCATCACAATAAAACACGCACATGCCGAGCTTCTTTTGTCATATCGACTGATTTCTTGATGTTCTTTGACTTGCAGGAACAAAGTTCCCAAGAGAATAAAGATGTGGTGAGTACATTTCTCATTCACTTCATCTGGCCTGCGAAATGTCATATTGATTCGCTCAGCAATACCAATGATAACTCAGTTAAATGCACTCGTTTAAAACTAGTTTTCGAAACACAGCGATGAAATCAAAAAATCAATGGGAAAAGCCATAAAGTAAGTCAGAGGGGGTAAGGCATTAATAATGAACGAGAAGTCACTGACTGTCATTGAATTAATATAAGTGTGTACAGAGTTTGACAAAGTGTGGTGGTGCTGCTACATTTATATTAAGTACTACTGTAAACATATTTACAGTATGTTTTAATTGAATATTTCAGGCTACTGATGCCTAAACATGCTGATCCTCTACATTAAGTTATTTTACATACAACATAAAATACCTTGAAGTATTATTAAAATGTTTATATTAGCAGTGAAACTCAGGTTTTGTTCATAAGTGAAACACACAATTCTCACCCATCTATAAGTTTTCATCAGTTGTATTAAGCATTTCAGCATTAATCAGGTCATTGTTGTTTTAGCAGCTTGTTTTTTCTGTCTCCTGTTGGTCAACAATCAATTAGTTAGCAATTTATCAGTGGTCTCCAGTGTTGTTGGTTTGTAAATGTCATTTTACGTTAAGTAGTTTTACAAATATTAATATTTACTAATATTTGGGGGCCTTCTCTGCCCGAAGCTTTCCTGAGCTCTAGGTCCACCTCTGAAAAACTGAAGAAGAGATTAGTTTAGGCAGATTCCCAACAGCTCTGATAGCAAACATCAGATAACATTTAGCTGTTAATCCTTCTTTTCTACAATCTATGATCTACAGTAATATTGCACAGCTGTATATTTGTGTTTTCTATCTTTAATTTGCCAGCTTGTTTAGCAGATGTTGTGTATTATTAGATCACAATGGTCACACATGTCACTGTGCATCTGGCATCCACACAAGGTTGAGATCATCCTGGGTAAATAAATAGTAGTTAATGGTAGGACTTAAAGAGTTAAAGCTTTCAACATGTGAAATGGCTTTGGAAAGCTATGACTGTAAGCAGACGACTGGTTTAGCTTTACAGAAGAGTTTTGATGAATGTGCGCTGTCTCATCTGACAAAATATAGCTTATGCAACTGTGGGCTGTGAGCCAGACTGAGGACAAGACTCAGCACAAAGCCACTGGCTTACCTTTCACTAACCAAAACTTTATTTTGGCCCCTAGGGACCTCAAGAATGATACTATGTGTATAATAGTCAAAGCAAAAATGGGTCAAAGCTGATGTGCTATAATGTTTCCAAGTCCAGATTATTTTAAATCTTTGTGTTTAAACAAACTCAGACATAATCCAAGATTATTATTAACACATTGTGGTTGTATGACTTCACCAAACAGTGAAGCTACATGCGTCTCATATTCTAAAAAGTTCAGTCCAACTAGACGTTTGTGCCAGATCTAGTGAAATTCCTTCAAGGTATTATTAAACCAAATAGTCAAATAAAAAAAGAGAAGTTGACAGTCAACATATCCTGCACATTAAATGACTTAATGAAATATCAACATGCATTTGTAGGGAATAATGAATAAACTTGATTGATAACGTTACACTGAGGTAAAAATAGCCCACAGTCCATAATGAACTTAAGGCTACAGTTGTTCATCATTTCTTAACAATGTTAACATGTTAATGTACAGTGGTAACAATTGAATTACTATAAATCTTTAACATATGCTAACTTACATGTGCCATGGAGGTTTTATGAAGCTAATAAAATATGTGACATTCTGCTACATGTGGGGGTGAGGAGTCAGCCAATCAGACTGCAGCATATGCTATGACAACTGTATGTGACACTGTAATCAGGCACTGTAAATTACGTAGATAGAGCTTCGTTAACTAGAACTCAAGTGGACCTGACCTGGGATTTGACTTGCTCTTGACTGGCATGGTCTTATTACAACCCTGGCATAACAGGAGGCTCTTTGCCAGAGCTGGTTGAATGGCTGTGTTGGAGAAGATGAGTGAGAACAGACGGAGGAAGTCTGTTGGAGCTGCTTGTTCTTTTAAACGTGGTGTTCTTGGATCAGTGCAAAATCTCTGTACGACTTGGGGATCCAACTGTGAGAGCTCGCGGGCAGGCAGGAAGCTTCCCCTCCGCAGCTAGGAGCCTAGACCTGCTGTGCTCCTTTCCATGGTTAATTATAGCTGTGTCAGTAGAGTGGAGGTTATATAGGGCATGGAGGTAGATAGAGGAAGAGAGTACACAGCTGAATGGAGAGCAGATGGTTAGATGAGGAATATAGAAAATATATTGTTGTCTTGATCTTGACTTTATGAAATATGAACTGACATAAATCACAGGCAGCTTTATTATAATATGATAGTCACATCAGGCAGTGCCGCATAAATAGCCACGTGCTCCTCCGGATCTGTTTCTGCACACCATGTCTCGTTCACAGTTTCGCTGACAGTGCACTACAGCCAGAGAGCAGCCTCTTTGCCTCAGGTAGGTTGTGCAGACTCTCACACAGACACTTGCACTTATAGATGTGCTTCTTCTTGAGATAGATGGTCACCGCTGCATGTGTACCTGTGAGGTGTAGAGGGGCTAAGCGAAGCCCCTCACACAGGATGGTGGTGTTTGACTTCCTGCGACCTTAAGCTTGCCTTAGGTAACGCAGCCACGGAGTGTGGAAGATCAGCAGAGCAGAACAGCGCACAGCACAGCATCAGTGATGTCAGAGCGCTAATCTCTCTGGGGGGATTGGCGGATGGACGCTTGTCAGAAACATTTGATGCTACCCTGGATGAAAGCAGTTGGAGGGAGAGGGAGAGACAGAGTCAGAGCTATGCTGAGCTCCCTGCTTCGGTTTTTATGCTGTGTTTGTGGTGCGTTCGGAATGAGGCTTCTGGCATATTCCAGCATGGGAAGAGCGGCTGAGGAGAGCAGCTGAGGAGTGGAGAGGGCTTGACTGAGAGCTCAACACAAAAGCTGACTCTGTCTTTCTCTGCTATTCTCTCTGTCTCTTCATACACCATCTCAAAGTCACACTCTGAACTTAGTGAGGACTCGGGCCTTGAGCCTTAGTCTCTCATCTTACCATTGCCGCAAACGCAAGGGGAGTTAGCGGGCATTTTGCCCCAACCTGAAGAAGCTACACCATGCACTGTGTGGACCACCATAAAGGATTTAATTATCAGGTAGGTTACTGCAACTTTACACTCAAAGCTAGTTAGTTAATGTTAATGCATATATAGTTAGTATGGATCGGGAGGTTTGCCTCCTATGCTGCAGAGCGAGCCTGTTGTGCTGATGTGCACACGAAAGGTCCCAAGAATGTTGGCTGACAGATGGGACTATCATTCTGGCCGAGAGAGGAGCTTATACTCGCTGTACTGACCCTGGTGATCTCTGAGGGAGAAATGGGTGAACAAAAGCCAGGAAAATAGGATTTGGTAGTGCGTGATATATTACCAGTATTATATATATGGTATATTACCAGTCAAAAGTGTGGATACCCATAGAAATGTATGTGCTACTGAAAGATAATTAGATTTTATAACATTTAATTGATCAGAAATACAGTGTAGACATTTTTAATATTATAAATGACCATCTATCTATCTATCTATCTATCTATCTATCTATCTATCTATCTATCTATCTATCTATCTATCTATCTATCTATCTATCTACATCTGATAAGATTTGACACAGCTGATGATGGAGTGATGTTCCTAGTGCACTTAGCATACTCTTTCTTGTGATACTGCCGATGCTGAGCCTGCTGCCATTGCCACGGTAACCATGGCCATCTGTACGGATGAAAACCATGACAACAGAAGCTGTCACCCAATCATGGGGCTTGTACAGCTGCTGATAATCCAGCTCTGCTCTTAGCTAGCTACAAGCTATACAATCACTCTGGCTCTTGTAGAAAGTCCACTAAAGCAGATTGAAGGTAAACAGATTCATATTAAGACCCAGTGCTTTGGGTTTTGCAGGAAAAGCCACCTGCTTGTGGGTGTACTGCGGAGAATCAGTACTGAATGTAATATGATTTGTATTGTACGCCTCCTGGCTGGCCTAGATCTCAAGGTATAGTAATGTAAACATTCATCATCCCTGCTGCTGTGAAAGCCTCATGAGAGACTCCTGAAGAACTTAAGGAAATGAGGTCACCTATCTGCCTCCCAGTGAGAGAGATGTGATAATGTACGCTGATTCCTGGAAATGAGCTCGTGAGAATCAATAGGTCTGTGATTTTTTTTCCTGGCTAGGAAAATGGAATCTAAGCTCTCAGACAAATCTGCTGTTGACACTTGAAGACATCCTGTCTGTTATTTTATAACTAGCTACGCATGAAAGATAACATCACTGGATATTTAGTATGTCCTGATTGTGTTTCATTTGTTCAGGCTTTTTTCCCACTATGTCTTGTGTTTAAATTCTCTTTCTCATTCTCATGTGCTTCTCAGGTGGATGAAAATATAAAAACTTTCCTACTATAACAACTACTGTTGCACACATGAAAAACTGTTGATGTCACATGTTTGCTGAAAAGCGCTTTACGAGTCTCATCTCTCATTTCTACTGTATGTCTCCAGACTTTACATAAGTAAACTTAAATTCACTTGTAACATCACTGTAGTGCACCATGAAATGGAAATGTTAACATTAGTGATCATCACTAGCTCCAGGCAGTGCTGCTATGAAAAAAAACAAACAAACACAAAAAGAGTCTTATGTTCAGTCTCTGGTTTAGAGTGGTGGCAGGGTGGTTTACATCTGAATGCTGACTGGGCTGGAGCTTTCTCAACAAGTGGCATTGACCTTTCACTCCAGTATCACACAGAGGAAATGTGAGGAGGAATCATTTGTGTTGGAGCGGTGGTGTTTTAGAGCAGGATGTTCAGGATGGATCCTCTGAGTTTAATTAGACAGCTTTCATGTCACTTTCACTGTTGACTTGGTTTATTTTTGTGATAATAATAATAATAATAATAATAATAATAATGTATACATTATTAATCCACAGGCTGCCACTTTGAGGCGCCTGTGGATTGTCCAAGGACACTGACATGTAGCCATGAATCTGGTACACCGGAACTAATAGTTCCTGTCATCATTTCACAATGTATATTCAGTATTCTTGTATTCAGTACAACAGAACCATAGATATTGTTGACTACATTACCCATAATACATCTCGATCATCTTGAGATATAGGTGCATTATGCTATTAGCTAGTAGCTAGCCAAGCTAGCCTTCAGGCATTAGCATCAAACAGAGATGAAGGAGATGGGCTACAGAGATCTGGTGAGCACTGTTAAAAGGGGTTCTGGCCACGCCTTGTGCCTCACCTGCCACTCAATAGATAGATACATACATACATAGACAAATACATCAAAAGTTAAAAACAGCAGAACAGAATTATTATAGAAAATAGTACAAAATACAGAATAGATATAATAACAATGATATACAATTCAGGAGATGACATACAGGAGGGAACAAAGTTTGTAAGTTCATGAGAGGCAACACCAGCACTAAACTGACAGGTGCCTTTAAGCTGAGAAATCAGACAGGTCAGTCTGCAGCTATCCAGGTCACTGGAGTTTGCTGGACGATGGAGACTGAGAAGCCAAATGTCAGCAGGGTTTTGGCTGCCTGTTCATCCCCTCCAGCTCAAAACCATCCAGTTCCTATGAATCAGGACTCCCCCTTTCTCCCCCTCTCTACACCACCACCTCTTCAGATCCTGATGGAGGATTTCTGGTGGATTCCAGGTCTCTCTCTCTTAGAATCAGGCTTGTGTTTTCTAGGGCTAACAGCTATTAGTTAATAGCAGGATAGCTGTTGTTATGTGTAAAAAAAGTGCTGCCTCCAAGGTAACGTATGCCTCCCAATAATGTCAACAAAAGTCTTCCAACAAACACAGAGGATCAGAAAGAACCCATTAAGTTTACTTCTGTCTATCCCCTGAGAAGAGCGCACAATACGAGTTGGAGGTAGACAGGCCAACAAACCCTCAACAAAACTAACAACACACAAAGAGACGAGCTGCTGTAACTGGCTCCCATCCAACAAGTGCTTTTCCATTAAGTGGCCAATAAGTGGCATTAAAAAATGTACACAATAAGGAGAACTGACTGAATTTGACGTTGGAATAAATCATCATTATTAGAAACAATAATAAATAACAAATTATTCATTCATCTTCTGAACTGCTTAGTCCCTGCAGGGGTCACAGGTGTGCTAGTTGTGTCAGTCCATTGCAGGGCCACATATAGACAAAAACCATTCACACTCTCACGGGCAATTTAGAGTCCCCAGTTAACCTGACTGCATGTCTTTGGACTGTGGGAGGAAGCTGGAGTGCCTAGAGAGAACATGCAAACTCCAAACGGAAGACCCCGACCCCAGTAATCGAACCCAGGACCTTCTTTCTGTGAGGCAACAGTGCTAACCACTGCACCACTGTGCCGCCACAAGTTATTAACTCATTTTTTAATTTTTAAGTGTTAAGTGTATCTTTTACACTACAGTTTTATAGAAGTTGCAACCAGGTTATTTTGTATATCTAGCACTTTATTATTTATGAACACAATATGCAATATTCTACAGTTTACTATATCCAAAAATGTTTTTGAATTTGAATATAGCATCTTTTACACTATTTTCCACCTTTCTTTGAGTGTTTCGGTCTGGCCTCATTAAAAAAAATGCGAGACCCACCCCTGCTGGTGTGCTCCCCTTCTGCTAACTCGACACTCCTAGATTTAATTTCATTTTCAAACTTGTGGTCTTCAGGCACAACTGGCCTTTCCCTTTGGAGAGACTAAGGCTTTAAATGTTTTCACATACTGCAGGAGGCCTCCCCAACACCTGCGAACAGACTTTGAATAGTAGATTTCCATTCATTATGGCACATATCTGACACTGTTTTTGTAGTAAAATTAGGTTTTACTACAAAAACTCAACAGAGTACGTTAAATGTAACTTTACAGGCAGTGAAAACTGATTTTGTCAATTAGCTTTTACCGTCACCGACTGTTTTATGGCAAACCTAGAAGCAGTTTTGCTATTTCACTTAGTTTTCTAAATTTTTATGTTTGCTTTTTGTACTTGTTTGAAGTGGATGGAAAGATGATGGTGTGCACTTCAGATCTTTTTGAATTAAAGCCCTATGTATGGCCATAAGTGGCAATTGCAACTCATTTTTCAGTGACACGCTAAAGTGTAAGATGTTAAGATGCTATTGTACCATTAAGAAGAACTGTATGTGTGCAAGTGTAGGAAACCTGCACTGAAGCACTACTGTATACAGAACGTACATTGAATTACAATCAGATAAGCCCAATGTCAAGCATTTCCTGTGAAGGACATGTCGCTACTTACCATAACTGCACAAACACTTGCTCTGTGTGCACACACATGAACACACACACACACACACACACACACACACACACACACACACACACTCTTTCTTTTTGTTTAATTAGCTTAGTTGGCTATCTGACACACAGAGATGAGTGGGTTTATAGCAAACAACATTTTTGCCCCCCTGAATATTGTGTTATTCTGCATCTGCTCTTCTGGAAAAATGTAAAGTCTGGT
>OMLM01002224.1:8441-25005 GCA_900302695.1 Helostoma temminkii | reverse complement strand
GGGTCAAAATTCCTCCACAGTGATGTGAAGTCCTTTACATCACCATGAATGTGCTCAGACTCTGATTACTGTGTATACCTTGGACTGGTCCAACTACTTCTATGTGTGTGTGTGTGTGTGTGTGTGTGTGTGTGTGTGTGTACCACAGCATTTACACGATTAAAGGCTTACGCGCAATGATGCATTCTTGTTAAAACCATGACTCAAACACATTGTAACTGGGCACTCAGCATATGAGCATGGCTTTTTGAAATTGCAATTGGGTGCCTTTGGTTGCCATGGTGACAGTCAGTGGAAGTTAGCCATATAATGCTGAATGTCTCTGTGTATGTGTGTATTTCAGGACACATCCTTCTAGTACATGGGGGGTGGTGTACTATTATGTAAGAACTTGTAGCGCTTACGTGAAATGTTGCTTTAGTCAGTACAGAAAGTTCTCCTTAGACAGACGTGCCTGTCTACTAAGAGATCAGCCCTGTGAAATGTGAAATGCACTCACATTAACTATAGTATCAACACTAATATCACTGACGTGATTAATGTGTCAGTTTTCTACTGTATATACTTGTGTGTACTTCTGTTTTGCCTGATGAGTAATAACCTTTAGTCTGTTTGTGTTCTGTAGAGAACCGATGAGGAGGCAGTGGTGGACCGTGGCGGCACTCGCTCCATGCTCAACACTAACTTTGAGAAGGAAGAACTAGAAGGTAACACAAACAAAATAATCCTGTTGATATATGATCCTCCATTCAGTAACTGTTTGTATTATGGTAACCTTTCAGTCACATCATTGCATTTACTTGTGATATTGTGAAAATAAGTAAAGAACAAAAGAAAAAAAAACATCAAGAGAAAGTATTAGGTGCAACTTGAAAATATAAGCTCACCTTAAAATGGAAAACATTATAATTCCTATTATAATTATTATTATAGAGTTTTATTGTTCTCCTAACAGTTATGATTTGAAACCCCAAATACCTTCACGTAATGTTAAAGGGGCGACTCCAGATGACATCATCTGGAGGAGTTTTTTAGGTCAGATGATGTCATCTGAAAGAGCAGGTCTACAAAGCCTACAACCTCCATTCTATGATCGAACATTTGACATAATACAAACTGACTAACTGCTCCAGATAATGTCACATAGAAGAGTTTTTCAGCCTGAAGCAAGGAAGACAGAGGTAAGTTTAATACCATTTATACTTACAAAACTAGAACTTTGGGAAACAAGTTAAAAATTGGTGAAGTGGCCCTTTAAGAGTTTTTGGACTGGCTGGTATAAGCTCATCATATAAGCTTACTTTCACTTACTTTTGTAAAATTAGGAATTTCACAGAGTAGAAACATTGTAGTAACTGGTTCATCAAATGACAAACCTAGCACTGCAAACGGTGCTGTTGTTAGGATTCTTTGTAACTGTGCTCCCGTTTTGTTGTTCTGTCCGTCCACCTGTCCAAGTCATTACAAAGGGATATGAGATTTTGATGTGAGTCCTGTGGCATCAAAGAACAAGGCCTTTATTCTCCGCACATCTCTTTGCATCAGCATTTCATCCATTGTAAAGCAGCAGCTGAGATTTGTGCATCAACAGCATCCTGAATAGACAAGAAAACATTTAAAAAAAGAAGGTTTACAGAGTTTGTAACTGAATAAAACTAGAATCCCTCTCAAATCCAAAACATTAGCTGATGTAAAGCGATCTGCTCCAGGGGTTACATATTCCTGTTTTGAACACAAACGTGCATAAACTAATATCGAAAACTAAGATAAAACAAAGAGTCCATGAAATAAAATACCTTTTAGAACAAATCATGCAGATAATTTTCTGCTGTTTCTTGGATCAGGCCCCACAATGCAGAATTAGTGTTCTACTTTAGTATTAGAGGCGACTCTTCACTTAAGTCTTAACTGGAGAAACAGAAACTCTCACTTTCTTGCTCTTACTACTGCTCTACTGCTACTACTCTCTTCCCTCCTACATGCACAAACCGCAGATGATCACAGCCTCAGCAACAACATATAGTTTGCAAAAAACAAATTATACTAAAAATGAATGATGCTGGTAGAAATAAATGTAAGCTCCTGCATTGTAGACCTACTTATTATGTTTACCCCACTTCATAAATATGCGATTTCCTTCTAATAAATAACAGTATTTAGATTTTACTTATCTAATTTTTGACAGATCTTGCATTTTTGCATCTCTAAAACAATAATTTAATCACATGTAGATTCATTTCACTATTGTTGGTGAAGTGTCTAGTTTGAGTACATGTACAGTACGTGAATGGTATAAAACTAAAATACCACATCCAGATAATCCAGACTGTATAAACTAGGAGGTCAGATGGTCAGATGGTGTTGACCAGGACAACACCCTCCCTACTTTCCAAACTAGAAGCACAGGAAGTCATTTTTATCATCAACAGGTACATGAATCATATTAAACTTCCCTCTGCTTCAAGGTGAAAAACGTTTTTCAGCTCACCACTGGAATCAAATTGCAAAATGTAATAATAAATGCATTCATTCAAAAGGTGAATTATAAGTGAAGGTGCCCTTTAGAACTGGTTCTTTCATTTCCCTTGTATAATTGTAGCAGATGCACTGGCAGAGTGTCTTTATTCTGACCCTCCGCCAGTGACATGGTGATTTCATATTAAATGGACCCTCATCCTCAGATGATGGTTGCAATTATGACGCGCTCTCTGTCTCCGCGGTGACGCTGACGCTGCATCAGCACCATGCACCATGTCATGTACCTGCTTCCTCATTATCACACAGTCACATTTTAAATATAAATATAAGAGAAAAAGTCTTATTCCTGTTTGGCACAGAGCTTCATTTGTGTCCAAAACGACTAAAAATACATCAGTGACCCACACTGTGAAACTTAATGATATGTTCATGCATTACAAAAAACACCACTATGTTTTTTGTGATTCAGTTCCACATGTCCTGATACCAGAATTGCTCCCTACAGCACTAATCTGCAGCTGAAAATAGTCCCCAACAAAGCAGCAGTAATGTTTCCTTAAAACTACAATGACCAGCTGTTACTGAGCAATTACTGTTGTTTTGTGTCTACATTACGAACCCATACACTTAATTTAATAAAGTGAGAGTTTAACATTTTGCATTTAGGTAAAAGCAGCTATGATGCTATGTCAGAGTCACTTACATGATAGTGATGCACAACCCAATCAGAATACACTGATCTCAGTGGTCATGTAAAGCAGTACATACATCAATGCTTACACCAAGACTTAAGGATACGAAACAGCAAAACTCAGCACGCTATAGACCACTGCATGAGTTCAAACCTTGACTGACTAAGCCAATGGAATATTGCAGCAGTAGAAAAGATTCTCTGACATCAGTAGCAGTTGAGGCCTGGAGGAGGAGAGCTATTTCGGTAAAGTCATCCACTCATGAAGCTCTGCTGCTCTTCCCTTATGTTTTCCTCTGCTACTTTATTGTTCCTGTCTGCTCAAATGTGCCTTTTATTGTGAAATTTGCTTCCTGTGCAAACTCTCCCCTCTTTCCTCTCTGTGTGACATTCATAATTTACACAGCGCTAACAGCATTTTGTAATGGATGAATGCGTCTACAGCAGTACAGCCTCTGACAGAGTGAGATGCGCTCCCGAACTGCAAAGACAGTTTAATATACAGCTACAGTTTTCTCATTACATTATAAAAGAACTTGTTTAACTTCCTTTCTAGATTCCTATTGGTGTAGAGTTTTTTTCTCTGTGCGCTTAGGTGATTCATGTTACGTCTATGCATTGCTTAAATGTGTTCCACAGTGTGATTAGTCACGTCACCAAGCAAATGAAAGCAATGTAAGGTGTTTAGAGGAAGATATATTAGTGTTGCTTTTGCAATGTATCATTGTGCCTTCTTCATGATAAATGAAGGAGGAAATACCAAAGACAGAACCAAGATACTTTCCTCTGATGGAGCACGTCGTTGTATCTCTAGAGCATCCATTGCCCCGGGTATAAATACATTTGGTGTCACATTATGGTCGACACTGTGGCGCCTCATATGGTGCAAAAGGCAAATAAAGAGAACAGGGTGTCCAATAGTCTTGTCTGCGTCCGGCCACTGAGCCGAGGGCCAGTGGGAAGGAAGCATTGGCCAGGCAGCTCAACCGCAATAAAAGAGGAGAAAGTCATCTCAAATTATCTTCATGCTGACCCTGTGGATGCACGCTCATGTGTGCGTGTACACACACACATCGTACAGTGTCCTTTCAGAATACCAGCCTATTTGTTGTGTATTGATTTTAAATAAAAATACTGCTAATTGTAGAAGACATCCAATTTCAAAATCGATTTTAGCATCATCAGAGGGGACAATAGCTTTCCTGGTTCCACTCTGACTAACTTACAAGTTCCTATTGTGGGTGTTGATGCTTGTTCTGCTGCCAGTCAGGCACTGTCATGCTTGTTGCACTTGTTGCTCATGCTGGCAAAACCTACTAGCTCTTAAAGCCCATCCAGCTTCCAATTTTAAGAGAAAGGAAGACATCTGTTGCATACTGCTGATTCTCACAGGTTTCGGTGTTCACTGGAAGGAATAACCAGAATTTGCATAATTCAAACAGGGTATCATGTGGTTAGGGATAATGTGGGTAAAACATTTTTTTTTATACTTCAAAGTTAAGGACACAGAAATGTCCACATATCACTTTGTATCACCTTTTCTCAGGGGTAACACAAGCATCAGTTTTTGGTCCCCATCAAAACCTACTCCTCCTAATATTTGCACACATGGTTTTACTAATTATTGCTATGATGTTACATCATTATCATTTAATGACATCTTTACTGTACACATTTAAAATGTGTTCATTTGTATATGAACTGAATTTTATTTACCACAATGGAATATAGCAAGATTTTGAAAGATACAATATACTTTTAATTTACAAATGAACTACATTTTTGTGATTTAGTTACATTTACATTGATTCATACTACTAATACGAATCATTACTTTTAACAACTGATTAAGCACATATTTCAGTTATTTTTAGCTGTAAAGCTGCTACTTTTAGCTAACAATATCAACTGTTTGTCCATTACTTTTAACTGTTTCAAAGGCTACTACCTTTAGTTAATTTTTTTGAACTATTTATCCATAATTTCTGTTAGCTAGCTCCTTGCTAGTTAGCATTCAGATGTAGTGAACAGATCACTCAATATGAAAGTATATACAAACGTTTTTAAACCTAATATCTGTTATTGTGCTATTTTTAGAAACTAACAAAAGTAAAACTTGATTTTAGTTTCTTCAAAGAAGAACCTTTCTATTTCAAGTAAATAATATATATGAGCCTGTTCAGTCAGGTAAAAAATAAAATATTAATGAATTATGGGAAAGTTATTTTTTCTTAAGTTTAAATTGAAGGACGCTTTAGGCTATAAAGTCTAATGTTATTTCCTCCATGTTGTCTAATGTCTTCAGGTCACCGCACTCTCTACATTGGGGTTCATGTACCATTGGGTAGAAGGTCCCACCGACGTCACCGTCACCATGGACATAGACACAGGAAGAGGTCCAAGGAGAGGGACTCTACAGCTGACGATGGACGAGAATCCCCCTCACACAGTTAGTGTCCGAGATGGCTGAAGTACACTTCAAAAATGTGCATTTTGTGCAAAGGTTTCCAAACCATTGCCACATTTGTTTGTTTGTTACTTTCCTGCTGAATTTCATTTCCTTTCCCTCCTCTCCTCCACCTGCTCCATTTGATGCAGTAGACACACCAGCTCAGAGAGTGCAGTTTCTCTTGGGGACAGAGGATGGTGATGAGGAACACATCCCCCACGCCCTATTCACTGAGCTGGATGAAATCTGCCTCAGGGAGGGTGAGGATGCTGAATGGAGAGAGACAGCCAGGTACTCCGCACCATTTGGGCTGGGTCTGGCCAAATGTTTTTTTTAACTCTGTTGAACCTGAGACATTGTTTGTTGTCATTGTTTGTCAGACTTCAAGCTTTTATTTAGAGGCTATCCTTATAACTCTGCACTCATTCAGTACTTTGTACCACTCCATATATTTTGCAGTTTTGTACTTCTATCAAATACAAATACTTTTTTTTTGACTGCAGGTGGCTCAAGTTTGAGGAAGATGTTGAGGATGGTGGGGAGCGGTGGAGTAAACCCTATGTAGCCACTCTGTCCTTACACAGTCTTTTTGAGCTTCGCAGCTGTATCATGAATGGCACTGTGATGCTGGACATGAGGGCCAACTCGCTGGAGGAGATTGCTGGTAAACACTTTCAAAATTTAGGCTAAACAGGCATAATTGGACTTGTAGCCTAAATATTTCTCTTGTGAATATTTTGTAAAACTGCATTACATGAATCCAAGCTTTTTCTTCAATTTTATGTCAAGTGCTGTTACAATATGTTACTTGTATGTTGTACTTGTATGTACTTGTATGTTAAAAAAACAACACAAACTAAACAGAACTGGTTAAAGTCAGGTTCGGACCTAAAACACGAAATGTTTGTCAGGTTTGGACTTGGTATGGGTCAGATTTGCACCATGCAAGAAATACGCCATGCTTTTCACGTTCAGGTCATGTATGACCATCATATCCCTGGGTTCGAGTTGGGTTCAAAAAGTTCCTATAATTTGATCTATACATTATCAAAACAATATATCCTATCTACTACACATATGCTTCGTCCTGATGTAAACGTGCTGCCTTTATTACCCACAAGGCAACTCCATGACCAACAGTTCATGCTGAGATGTGGGAGTGAGCCTGTAAAAAGGCTAAACATAGAGCCTTAGTCCACTTCTAGTTGGAATGCAAAGCAACAGATTTGCCTTTCGGAGGAAAAATTTGAAGCTTTGTTACAGCATAAAACAAGTTATGAGTCTGACATATCAACAGATGACTACTCAGAGATCTAATATGCTTATTTGACCTAGGTGAGGATGAATTAAAGGAACCATGATTTAGTTTTTGTTCAAAGACAGGAAAGAAATTGTTTATTTCATCGTGGGAAACAGTGCTGTTGAAGAGATCTGTTGAACTTAACCTGGTTTGGTGAGATAAAATCAGCAGCAGTGTGTTGGTTTCTGTGGAAATAATCAGCTGTGTATCTCTGGCTGTCACGCAGGAACAGACCCAATCAGGAGTAGCCTCTGTAAATTTAGAATGAACTAGAGAGTACTATGGAAATCTAAACCGATGTGTTTCTGTTTTTATTTGTCAGACATGGTTCTGGATCAGCACGAGGCATCAGGGCCTTTAGGTCAGGATGCCAGGGTAAAAATCCGTGAGGCCCTGCTCAAACAGCACCACCACCAAAACCACAAGAAATTGGCTAACCGGATCCCCATTGTGCGCTCCTTCGCCGATATCGGCAAGAAGCAGTCCGAGCCACATTCCATGGACAAGAATGGTGAGCAAATGGTCTGAACACCTACATACACACCTGTCAATTTCTGTGACTGCAGTCTGATTTATATAAACCATATATGTTGTAGAGAAATATATAGTATGTTCGATGTAATATATTGTAATCCTTTGCATGTTTTTTACAGTGTGCCCATATGTGACTTGTTTTACTGCTCTTTGATATCTCATTTTCTCCTCTTGTTTGTGTTTCTCCATGTTTGTGTATGTGTTTGTCCTTGTCTGCTGTATTTTGAATGTGTGTGCATGTGTGCCACTCACTTACTGCGCAACCAGTAAACGGCGTCTATTATCACACTATAAAATGTCCTAAAAAAACACCCCCCAAGAATGCTCCACCCAAAAAAGCGTTTTCCTGTGTGGCATGGCAACGGTGTGCATGTTGCGTGTCATGTCTGTCTATCCTTCCATCACCTTTGAGCTCCTCCAGGAGCTGTGGCAACACGAATCCAGACACACCCTTTGGCGAAACTAAGATCAAACGTCTTAGTGTTCTTCAAGCAGTTGCAGTAGGCTACTGTCCTATTTCACAGGAGGAAAGAGAGGAGGAAATTTGCACAGGCAACCATCTTAGCTCCAGTTTAACACTAAAAGTCTAGAGACAGTAATAGTAGTACATAGAGGAACACACTAAAAGAGGAGAGTATCATCATTAGAGGTTAGAAGCCTCTGAATTCTTAAAGTCATGCAAATAAAGTAGATGGTAATTGGACATTTTATGTGCTTCCATCATCTTTGGGTAAGTGGTAGTCATTCTGCTGAATTCTCCATGTGTGGCAAAACAGCTCGTGTGCAGTGGTAATACTCTCCTCTTTTTTATTCTCAGTAGTGTGTTTAATGACTGGAAACTAGCGTTGTCACTCACATTCTAAACTTGTAACAGTCGCTAATTACTAATAGTGGTAACTCTCTGTTTCAAATTCATGACTTAACTTAATAACACAAAATAATTGTCATTTTGTTGCACTGGGGCAGGTAAAGGAATAGTTAAAGGAATAGCAGCATTATTTTGAATAGATAATCTGTTATGTCTTTGTCACATAACCTCATGTCTGTCCGTTAAATATGGCTGTCACCAGGAGCTAGTTAGCTTATAGCATATCAAGATTCACAACACAGGGAAATAGCTAGCTTAGGTCTGTTCGATGGTAATAAAGTCTAATTAACATGTTACATCTGAATGTTTATTGTAAATGGAAAATTACAATTTACCATTGAAAATAAAATTACATAAACAAGATGTAACATTTTATTTAGTGTGCTATCACCAATGCAGAGAGCCAGGCTAACTGTTCCCTGTTAACTAAACCAAGCTAATGGGCTGCTAGCTCTAGCTTCATATTCAATGGACAGCCATGAGAGTGGCAATAAAGTGACAAACCGTGTTTCCCAAAATGTCAAACAGTTTCTTTAAAGATAGCATTTCGCATCCTCATTAAAACAGTTGATCAAGCCAGGTTTTCCCTACATGTGCTTTGATTTTGCTGCATCATAAGAAATTGCTTGAAAGTGAAATTTTTTAATTGGTTTCATCAACACTAAAACAAATTGAAAAGCTGTTAAAAGTTATGGTATTAAAATGAGCACTTATGCATGTCATTTTCAAATAAAAGTTAATGATTGTACCTCATTTAGGTTACCTAACTTGATTTAGGAAATATTTAGACTAAGGTTTAGCTAAAAGTACCACCGCACCACTGATCATTCATCAGTTGATCCTGACATTACACTTCTTCACTTGATACACTCTGAAAAAAGGTACAACATTGTATTAACATCTTTTGTTACTACGGTTAAACCTTTTACCAATAAAGGTGCACCTACAACAAAAGGTTCCATTGTTGTATCATGTTTTTCAGAGATTGTAACTGTACCCTGTAGTCACTCACTGGAGACCTTTGTCTTTGGGGAAAGGTAATATTGTAATAACCTGATTCTCCATGAAATTGACATGCTGTTTCCTGCTTTGCCTGACAGGACAAACAGTCTCACCTCAGGCCCAGCCAACCAACAATGAGGGCAAACAGGACGTCAGCCGAGAAAACAGTGCTGTCGACTTCAGCAAGGTGAGCAACCAGACCCACTGCTGATTCTGCTGTTTATCCACGGGCACTGATAGTTGGACTCATAACTAGTGGTGTATATTTTACCAAGATTGGGTTACATGTGAAATGGTCACCATCAGCCTCTTGCTCTGGGAAACTGACTGGAATTTAACAGGAGTGAAGCTTGCTTTGGTATCATGTGCAAATCCAAATGATTGATGATAACCACTTTCAATCAGTCTACCTTTATGTCAAGCCATGTTTTAATATGTATAGGTTTTTAGATATACCAATCTACTACTTTTGTGTAATGATTTAGTCTTGTTTTGGTTTCTCTCTGTCTCATAGATTGACCTTCACTTCATGAAGAAGATCCCTCCTGGTGCTGAGGCATCCAATGTCCTGGTGGGGGAACTGGAATTCCTAGACCGCCCCGTGGTAGCCTTCATCCGCCTGGCTCCTGCTGTGTTGCTCAATGGCCTGGCTGAGGTTCCCATCACCACCAGGTAATAGACACACGTCTTATCCTGAGACCTCTGCTCATCTCTGTTTCTTATTTTCTGTATTGTGTGTCTGGATATGTGATATGAGAATTCCCTGAATGCTTCATTAGAAAAGGATATGACTTTGACCTAAAACCTGCTGTCCTCTGTGTTGAACAGGTTTCTTTTCATCCTGCTTGGCCCTATGGGAAAAGGCCCACAGTATCACGAAATTGGCCGGTCAATTGCTACCCTGATGACCGATGAGGTGAGTTCTTTGTTGTTCTGTACGAAATAGAGCTTATTTTAAATACTAGATGGACTATCTAATTAAACATTTGTTTATTCACCTTTATGATACTTGAAAACATGTATCCCATAAGTAAATGTTACATATAATTAAATAGTGATTATTTATCACAGCTGAACATCTATATACGTGATTTATAAAAACAAACAGCAAAAACCTTCAAGACATACATGATTATCAACCATTTATTAATGTAAATACTTTAAATGGCACATAACCCCTAATAATATTTAACAATAAACATTTTTAACAACTACTTAATGTTAGTGTATTACTGAACGTATTACTGAATGCTTATTGCTTACATTAAACATTAAATAAAACTTGTTGTATTATTTTGTTTTGTATTGTCAATTTGGGAGATATTATTAATGCAATATGTGAAAATATGATAAAAATCTCTCTTGAATTTTATTACTTTCTATAAATTATTAGAGAGAAGCAACATACGGATTCAAACCCAAATGATCTTATTTAGTTTCACATACTCATAGTTAAGATAACACATTTTTTGTTTCTGTATAACCAAAACTGGACTTCGGGTTGTGCTAAAAGCGATTCAGGGATCATCAGAATACGACAGGATTCCCCAAAGTGCAGCTATGAGCTAATGTTACCAACATCATCAGAGCCAGATGTTGCCTTTTTTTCTCCTGGGATGTATGAAAATAGAAGGGATGTCAACCTACTTCATTATACATGGGAATGAATTGCATCCATCACTGTCATTTGATTTCAGTCACTGTGTGCAAGAATCATATTCTCTAAGTGTTTCCATTGTAAATTCATGAACTGTTTGTTGTTGTTGTTGTTTAACACAATAGAAGAACAGAGCTGGCTATTAAAGCGCTACTGATTTAAATCACTATATCTCCCTTTATCTCTTCCACAGATTTTCCATGATGTTGCTTACAAAGCCAAAGACAGGAATGACCTGGTGGCAGGTATTGATGAATTTCTGGACCAGGTGACAGTGTTACCACCTGGAGAGTGGGACCCCTCCATCAGAATAGAGCCTCCAAAAAATGTGCCCTCTCAGGTGCGTTACTTTTGTACTCACAAATACTGGAAACAAACACATTGTTCTTTTCCTATGCTTGTATTGTGCTTGTAATCCAATGTTGCCATGTATCACTCCCCATTTTGTGACTGTTTAGAGTTTGATAGCATTTGTATTTTGCTTTCACAATGCCCCGGTGAGTCATTTCTGCTGAGGAATATTTAAACATCTGTGTTCTCCTCTAATCTCAACTGCAGTGTACTGTGTGCTTTGAAGCCACTCCCCAGGGTTCTGTTCTCAATCCTCTTCTACAACATCAGTTATTTTTCCTCCATCGGTTATTTTGGTCCACTTTGAAAAGCAGTCGGCAGTCTTGCCTGGGACAGAAATTTTTCCAAAGCAAAAAGGCTACATTGGATGATTAAAATAGTGAGGTTGTTTCAGGTCTTGTTTGTCTTTTCCTTTTAGTCATGTTCAAGTTTGTGTGGTGAATTAATGGTATACTACCGCACAGTTAAATTGTCGTGCACATGAACTGTGCTACATTGTTTATTGTTTTGATTCAGTGGAGATTTAAGTGCAACTGATGCCTGTTATCGTGCATATTTTGCATATATTGTACAGTAATCTGAAATCATAAACACACAGGAGAAGCGCAAGATTCCTCCTGTTCCAAATGGAGTGACAGATCTCGGAGAGTCTGAGGAACACGGAGGGCACGGTGGCCCTGAGCTCCAGCGCACTGGGAAGTAAGTGTTAGAGAGATACAGCGTGATTTGCGATGTGCAGCCTTGAGCTCTCGAAGCTCTTCTTTGTCCCAGTCTTCCTGTCGCCTGTTAGATGCCTCCCTGTCCCCAAACAATAAATTTACCTCTCTTAAGGAGCGCACTACTCTACTGGGCCATTATCATTCCTCACGCTTCAACACCACAAAGATGTTTTGTTTGAGTTCGAATTCATTAGGAGTTTAGATTTATCCAAGCATGCTATCCCACACATACAGTCACATTCTTGAACACTGTAATGTTGATAATTTAGTAACACGTTTCCATGTGAATACCAACTCACACATGCACTGTTACTTGGTAATAGCTATTTTATGCTACTTATATATACTATATAGTATACTATGTATACTACACAATACAATTAAGAGGGGGAATATTGTACTTTAAACTTCAATACATTTACCTGACTTCTAGGTAATACGTACTAGTAGGTTACTTTTCAGAATAGGATCTTACATACAAAAGCCTGAACAACATCCTTGAACTTAGGGATGAGCTGATTAGGTTTTAGTGGTAAAATGTCATAGGTCAAGGTCATTGTGACCTCAGTTCTGTCCCATTGTCATCAACACAATATTTCAGGAATTTCAATACATCTGGCTGAAGCGTGGGTGTCACAGTGGTGCAGTGGTTAGCCTCAAGGCAAGAAGGTCCTGGGTTTGATTCCTGGGGTCGGCCAGGATCTTTCCGCATGGAGTTTGCATGTTCTCCTTGTGATTGCGTGGGTTCTCTCCGGGCACTCTGACTTCCTCCCACAGTCCAAAGACATGCAGTCAGTTAACTGGGGACTCTAAATTGCCCATAGGTGAATATCTGTAGCAGAACATTGCTTTCTTTCTTCTCAGCTCATGAGCCCTCAGATTTACCTTGTAGCCCTTTGGAGTATCTTGACCTTTTTTTCTGAAAACCACTATTGCAGTGACCTCTAAAGACCTGTGCCTGGTTGCTCCAAGTGTCCTTTAGCTACTAAAGAACGATGGGAGCAACCTTTAAGTGGAGAATCACAGATAACAAAATTTAAAGGAGTTTGGTGTGGAGGAACTTGACTGGCCTGCGCAGAGTCTTGACTTCCACCCGATAGAAAAACCTTTGGGATGAATTAAGAGACCTTGCGGAAAGCTTTCCCAGAAGTGTTGAAGCTATTATGGCTGCAACGGGTGGGCCAACTCCATACAGATTATGAATGGGAGTTCATGTGCATGTAAAGGCAGATGTGCTCAAATTTTTGCCAATATAGTGTACCATTAATGACATTGGACAGTTTTTGAATTACATTTCACAAAAACAACACAACATATTGCACTTTGTAAAATGATATGCAGAGATAGAAGACAAAATCACATAAAGTACCCTGTATGAATACTACTGCATAAAATATATCAATGAGACACAATTTTAATATCCCACTGGGCTTCCTGAAACTTTCTCATTGATTTAGTTAGTTAATTAAGATATCGAACAGCATTCTGCAACCCTGTTCACACCCATTTACAGAAAGTCGAAGCATGCCTACAGAACAGAAATTGTGTATAATCTGATGAACAGAGCACATATAACAAAAACGTCTTGACATCAGGAATTTCATTTTCACATAATTTGCAGGTGCAAATAGACAGTATGATCTCACAAGGCTGTTATTGATATTTACAGAGAGGATTAAAGATGAAAAAATTTGTATGTCATCATACAAATATCTTCTTATCACTACTTGGGCATTCTTGAAACAGTAACACAATGAAATGATGCAGTGCATAAAAGGGTTTATCTCAGAGGTTGAATAGTGACTGAGTGATGTGCTGCTGCTAAGCTGCGGTATGCTGTGGTGCAGGCCCCTATCCCAGCTAAGATTGGCTGAAAGCCCAGTCTCAGCTATCTAACATACTCCGTCCACCACCCCCACCGCCTGGGACATGGCATAGCTGCCTACTCCTCAGACTGAAATAGGGATAATGTCCTTCCCACTGTTGCCATAGCAACTACCTCAAGCTAGCTCACCCCTACAGAAAACATGAACGCATGAGTGGACACACACACACACACATACATCTTTGTGAGGAAATTCACTAACATAATGTATTTCCTAGCTCCCTACTCTTACCATAATGATCAACTAAATACCTTACGCTAACCAAAACATATATATAACCTTAATTCTAAAACCTTGAAGTTGTGAGGACCAAAGATTCTTACTCTGTAAGCAAAACAAGTTGGTCCTATCTATGTAGTAAATACAAGAACACATACACACACACTTGCCTGTAAGTTAACAAATAGAATAGAGAAGTAGGTTCAGAATAACTTTACTCCCTTTTCAGTATTTTATTGTATATGTATTGTGCACTGTAATTTCTATTTGGCAGACTAGAGTAATAAGATGGTTAGCTTGGCTGTGATTTCATTATTTAAGGACTGAAAACTGGGGGTCACAGATACCCTATCACTTTTATTTAATGCATAGAAAAAGTGTGTGACAAGTCTCTTCTGGGCAGTGACATTGACATTAATAAACATTAATGTCATTTTTTTCAGCAAACCTTCAACATTAAAGAAAATATTCAATTTCCCCAAATTTCTGAAATTTTAAATATTAATAACCACCAGAATGGACACTATTCAGTAAGTGATACTACTATACTATACTATAATATAGAAGCATATTCCCTAAAAATATCAAGCAGCCCTTGCAAATACCTTGTATTAACTATATGTGGGTGTAAATCATGCTAGGATCACATAATCTGATGTGTTAGCTTGTGTTTCTCTATTTGTTACAAAAACAATATAAAACATATATTGTTACATTCCTATTATTATCATTATAAGCACATGGAAGTTGTCGGCCCACATAAGCTTACTAAGAAAAACCCCAAATGCTCTATACAAGTTTCAGTTTGTAAGGTTTTCCCTGAAACCGGTGTTTTATCTTGTATAAAGGTTCTTTGGTGGATTCATCTTGGATATCAAGCGAAAAGCTCCTCACTACCTTTCCGACTACGCAGATGCCGTTAGCCTGCAGTGTCTGGCCTCCTTTCTCTTCCTCTACTGCGCCTGCATGTCACCTGTCATCACCTTTGGAGGACTTCTGGGTGAGGCCACTGAGGGACGTGTGGTAAGAAGCAATATCTTTTCTTTCTATCATATAACACATCATATATCACATAAACTTTCTAATCTAATCTAATCTAATCTCTAAAGACAGTAGATGTCTTTATGTCAGTATATTTGTGAGAGTGGGCTGTTGAAATAGTTTAGAATCAGCCAAGATGCTTTCTGGAGTTGGCTCTTTCTTTATCAGCGACTTGTACCAAAGTTGGCACACATGGTTGAAAGGCACCTTGAAACTCAATGAGGGGAAACTAGTGTCCTTTGAATTTTGAGCCTCACTTTCAGTAACAGCTGCAACACAATATGCGTATACTGTTTTTTGTGTCATGTTTGTAAAAACAATATCCTGCATTTCCTGTTCTTCCAGAGTGCTATTGAGTCCCTGTTTGGGGCCTCTATGACAGGAATTGCCTACTCTCTTTTTGCTGGTCAGCCCCTCACCATCCTGGGCAGCACAGGGCCCGTTCTCGTCTTTGAGAAGATCCTCTTTAAGTTCTGCAAGTATGTTATCTCAGTCCTGTTTGTATCAATTCATGTTGTACAGTATATTTATATTTAGATGGTAGATGTTTTATGCTTCAGTAGGGATGCCATATTTAATTATGTATCCTTCTCCTACCCTCCTGTACTATGTGTGTGTGTCCATCTCTCTCTCAGGGAGTATGGTCTTTCCTACCTCTCCCTGAGGGCCTGTATTGGCCTGTGGACAGCGTTTTTCTGTCTACTGCTGGTGGCCACGGATGCCAGCTCGCTTGTCTGCTATATCACACGCTTCACTGAGGAAGCGTTTGCAGCGCTCATCTGCATCATCTTCATCTATGAGGCCCTGGAGAAGCTGATCCACCTGGGAGTGCATTACCCCATCAATAAAAACAACAACCTTCAGAAACTCACTCAGTACTCGTGAGTGCTTTTTGTTCTTTGTTTGATTTCAGTTAAGTTTTGATTGGATAAAACACCATTTTGCTTTTTTAAGTGAAGTATAATTTGCAAATACATATTGAAGTGTTTTCCTACATCATGGAACATGAAATGGTCACGAAATGGCCATTAGGTGCAACATAACCTGGCTAGTGTCTTTATCAAGCCAAGCACTCCTTCTGTGGTGTTCTATTCTGGTGTAGTGAACAGCAGGGTATGATGACATTTGGTTTTGCTAATTGCCAGCAAAATAAGTCATTTCATATTAATGGCAGAACACTTAGGACATGGTGTGTACTATATTGGAAACTTAGAGTATTATGGGTCTGCAAATAATTATATTCATTATTGGTTAATCTGTCCATTAGTTTCTCAATTGCTTGGCTGATAACATACTAAACATGACATATTAAACGCGATTGTTCAATATCAACTATATATAAGAAATATAAGACATTGAAAAAGAAGTG
>OMLM01002223.1:26507-45401 GCA_900302695.1 Helostoma temminkii | reverse complement strand
CAATATTATAATGTTTTCTTTGAAACTACAAGAAGAAACCTGTTAGACGAGGTGACTTGCCATCATCAGTCATCTTTGGATAGACTAGCCTAAACCGGTCTGAAGATGAGTAGTGTCTGGTGAGGGTGTGTTAATTAGGGTTAAAGCATCAGTATTAGCAGGTGTCCACCCTTCAGAATTATCCTTGGGCAATATGCTAAAGTCCAGGAACCAATTCAAGAGCTGCAGTTATCACTGACTGCAACCTGCAACCTTGAAGTGAACAATTGCAAGTGAGAAAAAAAATCCTGCAGTTTTAACTGAAGTATCACATTACTTGCTTACCTACTACTGGTGTATTTGCCACATTAATCACATCAAACTGGAAAAGATGTAACTCACTTGCGGATCCTGTTTACTGATTAATTTGGGCAAATAATAATGTTTTCTGCCTACTGATGTCACATCCTGGTTATTGTCCAGGCCAAGGGCCATGCAGTGAGCCGGCTCCTGCAGAGCTTTGCAGCGGACGATGGCTTTCAGTTGGATGTGGAAAGCAGCTTCTCTGAGGGTGAGGAGGAAGAGGAAGAAGAAGAGGAGGTGAAGAAGAAGTCAGCTCACCTTCCTCCCAACATGCCTTGCAGAATACCTGGTAGGCATAAACAGTGACACATCACTTACAGTAACAAACACATGCAGGTTCAAATAGCAGGTTGGATCCTTCACACACACACACACACACACACACACACACACACACACACACACACACACACACGTATGCAATTATTCACACATACTCACACATTATTAATATGTCATCCCTTGTCTTTTCCATCTGTCCACCTTTCTACCACACCTTTTATCACCAGCTCTGCCAAACTGCGTGCTGAGTAAAGAGATGCTGGTGGATGGGCTGAAGATCCTGATCTCCAAGGAGGATGAGCTGCTGTATGCTGCATGTGTTCAGACTCTGGACCTGCCTGACATGTAAGAGCCTAGCTGTTTCCCTGCTGTCCCCCCGCAGATGCAAAATCTACTATATAAATCAAGTTAAATGTCTGAAAGCTGAGAGAATCTTGACAAACAAGAAGTCTAAATGACTACAAAGCTAAGACTCACAGTGGTGGCAGCCAACAGAGCTGCCTGTAAAACAACTGAGCATACATGACAAAACCCTGTTTTAATTATTCCTTTTTTTCCTCTTTAGATTCAGCGTGGTCATTGAAGGGGAAAGAGGGAATCGTCCCAGGATCTACTCACTAGAGCAACTACTTCAGGAGGCAGTGAGTTTTGGTCATAGTATTTAGTACATGTACCTTTTCTGTGAGTATTTATCCAGTGCAGTGTAGTTTCCACATACCTTATAAAGAGAATTTGGTGATTTCTTTAGGTGTTAGATGTGCGGCCCCAGACTGAGGCCATCCTGACAACAGGGACGCGAGTGTGTGCCTACTGGAGTGAGCGTTCTCGCTGTCTTTACCCTGGATACGTCCATCGAGGTAAGCAAGACGCACCGACAGCCTCACTCTGCTCATATTAAATCATACATTCCCAGTACTCACTCTGTGCTTTGCTTTAGGAGGACCAGGTGAGGAGGAAAAGGAAGGCAGTGTCATGGTGGAGTTTGATGATGGAGACAGAGGAAGGATCTCCCTTGCAAACATCAGACTTTTGCCCCCAGGATATCAAATCTGTTGTGAGTATGGCTTAGTGAAGAGTGATGGGGGAGGAAGTAGGCAGTGGCGCTCCCAGAAAACTTTCATAGCGGTGGCCAAGTGGAGCCAGTGAAAATCATAGGGTGTCACACCAAGCAATTTTAACAACCCTTCTCTGTCAGGTGGAGAGTCTTCTCCTGCACTTCTGATCTCACCTGGTCGCTGCGGTCGACGAAACTCCACCCAGGAGAAGAAAGACACACCCACAGACAAACAAGCCAATGAGGAGCCAGCAGGGAGACCCCAGGAGAAAAGACCAGGTGGGGGGAATGAACATGTGCAGTTCTCTGCACTGGAATCAGCATCAGCATCAGTCTTTGTATTTGATGTTTTGTTACTCCTCAAACAAACATTTAGCCATCTACATTTACATAGTCTTCAGTTTAAAATGTCCATCCATTAAAATGTCAATCCAGTCTAGAGCTGAACATTACTCTAATGTGTCTGACACATACTGGTCTAGCTAGTAACATTCACATGCACAGACTTCAGGCCATAATAAATCCATAAAAACAAGGTTTCATTTGAAGTTCAAACCTTCAACTAATTATCAGATGCCTCCTAGTCTCTGTGGAGGTGTAAAAAAGCAAATGGCTCACTAATTAAAATTCCTTATTTGACTCCTTTCATATGTTGACCACATCAATCATGAGTATATGGAATGTATAGTTAAGCAACACATATAACTCATCTCAAACTGTGCGTGCCAGAGAAGCTGGCGGAAAGCACAGGTTTACCAGGTTTGTTGTAATTTGAGCAAGGGATATGTCAAAACTCACCTGGCTAGATGAAGATCAAGGAGATAAAGTTATTAGTTTCTTCAAAGCTCTTAGTTCCGCAATTAATCTCAGTCTGCTTTTAATACCTGACACTTTGTATTGATTATAACTCTTTTCTATTGCTGAATTCTCTTTCAGTTGGCAGACCGAAGAAATTCCACTCAGTGCCTAAAACCACCAGCACACCAACATCAGTAACAGACACTATAACCAAAGGAAACACTCCCTTGTTGAATTGGTCTGCCCCAAGGAAGAAGCCGCCGGTTGACTTCTTTCTCTTCAATGGTATGTCCCGTAAGACCCAGAGGAGGGTACAAGACTTGGGGTTGTTTCATAAGCCTGCTTCCCAACCTCTTGCACCCCCAGCCCCTATCAATGGCATCTTTGGCTCCCCCTTTGAAGTGGACTCATTTAGTAGCATTGCCAATGGCTACTCTACCTTTGGAAGTGGGGGAAACTCTGGAGCTGGGCGACTGGTTAACACAATTGCTTCAATGGGGCTCCGGGACTCTTCCTCCTCCTCTGCTTGCTCCTCAGCTGTCACCATGGCAATGGCATCTGGGAGCAGGAAACCAGTGAGTGAACGTGACAGGAAACAATTTCTGGTCAAACTTGACCATGAAGGAGTGACCTCTCCTAAAACAAAGAATGGCAAAGCTCTCCTTCGACTTGGGGGTGGAGGAGGGAGAGGAGGAAAGAGCCTCTCCTCTGCCGGAGCACCACTGCGATACATCCACCCTTCACTGCTGGTGAAGGAGGGCAAAAAGAGAGGAGTCGACAGAGACGGTAATGGGGCCCGGTCTGAGGCCCTTCTGAAAGGTGCTGCACCTCTGAGAAAGGATCTTTTGTCAACTGGTCTTGGAGTCCAAGGTGGAGATTACAGTTTGGACTACCCGAGTGACTGCCCCAGCTCCTACTCTGAGCTGGAAGAGGATGACGAGGATGATGGTCAAGATACTGAAGCACGTAGAAGAACTGCAGCATCCCACCGTGGGGGTCGTTTTCTTTCTCGTCTTTCCGTTTGCTTCTCCTCATCTTCATCCTCTTCTTCTTCGTCTGGCTCCATCTCCTCTTCGTCTCTCTGCTCCTCTGACAACGATTCCTCCTACTCCTCTGATGAAGAGTCCTCATCGGTGCTGCTCCGCCGCGCACTTCTTCAGCAGGACAAACACAAGCAGAGGCAGAACATGACCTCCGACCTGTTGAGCCCTGACCCTACCACCTCCAGTTCCTCTCCCTCTCCCAGTGCCACTGCCCCAGCTCACAGTTATGTCGCCAAAGCCAGCATGGCTGTGTCGGGGTCAAAGGTGAGGGCTGACAGAGCAGAAGACAGGAAGGAGTTTATGACAAAAGGAAGTATAGTGGGTAACAGTAGCACAGCTAAGACCCAGTTGAAGAGGAAAGAAGGGATTTCTAACAGCCACCATCAGAGCCAACAGGGAAAACCTGCCTCCAAGGACCCTACAACAGCTAAGAGACAGAGGATGTCTTCACCTGAACCTTTGCCCAACATGACTCCCTTGCAACCTGGACGCCAACTTTGGAAATGGTCCGGTAACCCCACACAGGTAGGTCGCTTTGGACTATATTTTACTATATTTATTTTCTGCATAATCAATGAGTTTAGTATTTTTCCCAAGATCATCTTTTAGTAATCTTCTTTTCATTACTACAGTACAAATTTGAGAGTATCTCACATTACATTTAAATCCTGAATTAATCAGACAGTGTTTTCTAGTAATCCCACTTTATTATCTTGGCTATATGGTTTTGGTGGTTGTCTTTGGTATCTTTCCCTACTTAAGATCCAAACTAAAGTAGGTTGCTGTTGTCACACCTTGATTACATACACTAATGCAGTGATCAAATATTTTCTCCTAGGTCTGCTTATTCTGCCTCAGACTTTATACATATTGGCAACAGTATCAGGCTTATTATATGTGGTTACTCTCTGAATGAGCTATCCTGATTATTAAGGCATGATCCCAAGATAAAAGAACAAAACAGTTTGAGCAACCCCTGCCACTCTCTGTTTCCTTTCTGTCATATTGTTTGGTTTGCAAACACGACTGCATCTGTCAACTGAGATGTGAGACTTTAAAAGAGCTGACCTTTTGGTGTGTAAATATCCCAACAAATCGAAAGATGAAGCACAAATATAGTTGTGTTAACCAGGCTGTGGTCACAACATAAGAAACACTGAATTATATCACACCTTATCAGGTTGGAATTATTGGTCTAACTGTAAACAAACTTCTCCTACACAATAGGATCAGTGTTAGGCATTAAAAACCATGGTATGCTGGTCTAGGACCTGTACGACTTGCCATAATTGATGAAACCATGAATTCTGTGCTCTACCAGATAATCTAAAAGGAGAAAGTCTGGCCATCAGTTCACACAGCAGATCCAAAAATTAGTGCTTTGGAGTGGCCTAGGAACTGTCTGGACTTAAATCTTATTCAGGTGCATGGGAATGACCTTAAACAGACTCATGCTTAAGACCCTCCAATGTGGCTGAACTAAAAACAATTCTGCCAGGAAGAGTGGGTCAAAAATTGTTCCACAGTAATGGAGGAATTCATGCATTTTGTAATTACATTTTTTTAAATGTATTTTTAATTATCTTTGTGTAAAATAAAAATTTGTTTACTGAAATAATTTAAGTGTGACAAATATGCAAAAAAATACAAAAAAGCAGAAAGGTGGCAAATACTTTTTCATAGCATTGTATTGAAGACCATATTAAAGCTTAATTTTTCAAATAAGGCTGGTGGTGAAATAAAACCTTACAGTTGAATAAATGCTATTTTCTTCTCCCTCCCCGACAGAGGAGAGGTCTGAAGGGTAAAGCCCGGAAGCTTTTCTACAAGGCCATCGTGCGGGGCAAGGAGACAGTGCGTGTCGGGGACTGTGCTGTGTTTCTGTCACCTGGCCGGCCCCAGCTGCCCTATGTGGGCAGAGTGGAGAGCCTCTGGGAGTCATGGAGCTCCAGCATGGTGGTCAGGGTCAAGTGGTTCTACCACCCGGAGGAAACTCGCCTGGGCAAGCGACATCGTGATGGCAAGGTAAAGACCAGGAGTGCAAGTAGAGTTTCTAAAGCGGGAATGGTAACAGGGAATGGTAAAGTAACAATCCATGGCATTTTCATGTAAATATATTACCACTTAAAATATTACCACTTTGCTGTTTTAAAATGTCCTATACTCATCTGATATGAAGCATTGAACTTCTGCTCAGTTCATAATACTGTAGCATTTGTAGCTGTAAATACTATCATGTAAGGTGGGTCTTTCCATGTAAAAGCCTTTGATACACAGAGATGCATTTTACATTTCTAGTAATAAGGTTAGTTTGGAATAAACAGAAGAAAGCTGGTCATGAGCAGTGAAATAAACCATGGCTAATCAAACATTAAAGATTACTACTTAAAGAAACTCAAATGAAACAGATGTTTAGGTTTAGGCACAAAACACAGCAATGTTATTCCTTTCCAAACAACACTTTTCATTGAAAAGCAGGTGGAAATGTAGCATTTTAGTTGATCTTGCTGATTTATAAACTGTTCCCTGTGCCTCTCTTAGAATGCCTTGTACCAATCAAGCCACGAGGATGAGAATGATGTGCAGACCATCTCCCATCGCTGCCAGGTGGTGAGCAAAGCCGAGTATGATCACCTGATGCGTGAACGTAAGTCCAGCAACACGGCAAACAACCTGTTCTACCTGGCTGGAACCTATGAACCAACCACGGGCCAGCTGATCAGCGCAGATGGAATGGTCATTGTGTCCTAGCACCACCAGCTAGAGATAAATCCAAATATTGACTTTAAATCTGGAGTTGACTTCTTCCAGGATGGTCCTTCAGAATAGAGCAGGAGGCAGAGGGAAACCAAGACAGAGTTTTGGCTCTGGGTATTGATCCTGTCACTTGTAAGGGAAGGAGCTAGCCCATTGGATAAAGCCCAGCAGTGCTGGCAATTGAGAGGAGTCCAGTTTGTTCTGGAGGAAAGTCTGATTCATGTCAGATTTAACCTCTTTAATGGATGTGGACTGAGGCTCCTTTTTGCAGTGAGAGTCTTCAGCCTTCCCTGTGGCTGAAACAACAGTATCTTGTCAGATACAAGATTACTGCAACAAAAGAACAGGAAACAAGAACATGAGCACTTTGGAGTAAAGAAGCCTGGATATGCTGTGGACAAAGGGTGGCAGATCTGACTTTCTGAAACAAAAAGACTCAGAGAGCAAGAGAGACTGTATGGTATGGAGATAATTACTGTAACCCACACTGGTTTGGATGAACTGAATGGTCTTGTACTGGGAGTTTGAACATGACAACGTATTTGGGAAATCCCCAAGAGGACCAAAAAACACTGTAGTTCGGACTTGTGTGTAAATGTGTGTGTGTTTTTGCAGAGTGGATATAACCATCCTGTTTGGCATTTAATAAGCTCTACATAAATAGCGCTTTAGTGTGTGTGTTTGTGTGTGTGGTCATGCACATGCACGCCTGGGCTCATCAAGCAAAGACGACGTCTTGATACACCATCAGTATGTCTCTTAACAGTCTGAATATTAACCTATCCAGTACTTAACGTGCAGTTTTCAGCCTTCATGACTGAAACGAAGAACGTTTTTTTTTCTCCTGTCAAGCCATACACATCAATACCTCTCTCTCGTATCCTGTTATTCGGGTGCGAAGATACATGTACAGGTAGTTGAATTGTTGATTTGAACTGTGCGTGCATGTTAACGTGCGTGCGTATGTGTGCACGAGCAAGTATGTGCGCTTTGCATAGCATTATGTATATAGCGTGTAAATAGTATACATATATATTTGTTCTTGTTTTTGTTGTTTTCCTTTGCAGAGAAAATTATTTTATTTAGATTTTTTAGGGCGTGTGTGGGTGGGTTGGGGGTTGATCTGGCAGAGGGAGGAGTTGGGTTAAGTTCCTTCTCTCTCGGTGCACTGAACAGGATTGAAGGCCTGGGCTTGTACAACTGATGTGAAGACTTTGTGGTTGTAAGTCCTGCTTTAGAGGTAAATATGTAGAAAGGGTGTTTGGGAAATTATGTTTTTTATATAAGGAAATCAGAAAAAGGCTCTTTTTAAATATGTGTCCAAAAGCTCTCTGTTTTCTTTTATTTTGCTGTTTAGAATGTGCATTTCCTGTTGGGTGCTTTTTTCACAAATACTGGAAAAGAAACTGAGTTTCT
This sequence comes from Helostoma temminkii, assembly GCA_900302695.1. Classification (NCBI taxonomy): domain Eukaryota; kingdom Metazoa; phylum Chordata; class Actinopteri; order Anabantiformes; family Helostomatidae; genus Helostoma; species Helostoma temminkii. The sequence continues at coordinate 37,709 of OMLM01002223.1, read as the reverse complement.
GCTGTTCTTTGATCCTAAAAGAATCTAGTTCTTTATCTATTTTAGCGTGTATTCCTATATAAAATGTAGATATTTATCTGGCATCAAAAAGAAACATACCAAAGCACCTATGAGTTTACACTTCACCGCATTAGAAGAAAACAATTTTATGAAAAACACAAAAAGATGTTCAATCAAACCTGAATCCGGGAACCCTGCAATCACTGAGGTATTTGAAGTAGAGTTCCTCTCGTTGTTGCTCGTGTTCACCCAGCGTTGCTATGACAGCCTCAGAGGAACGTTGCAGCAACATTGTCTGCGTGCTGCCCAGCTGATGCACTTGAGGTCTCTATGGCAACCCGAATGGCATCACGTGACTGTGAAGGACAATCAGAGCCAATCAATGAGACAATGTTGAGAGACAAAAAAACTCGATAAGGATCAAATCACATATTATGCTTCTTGTCACTTTTATTCCTGCTTTGCCAAAAATGTCTGTGTGTGTTTCACGTTTTCTTGTTTTTCCTGTTTACCATTGTCTTATTGTTTATGCAAACCTGTGATGACTGTTTGTTGTCAGTGTATAGGATGTACAGGGGGAAGAACACGAATGCCTTTTGCTTTTTTAAGACATTGACTGACATTTAACAATAATGTTGCTGTTACACTGCAAAGCAAAAGCTTTAAAAGGAATCTAATGTGAAAGTCAATTTTTAAATATTAATTTTATGGGTCTTTAATTGAATTATTTTTTAAAAGCTGTATTTTCTTTAAGAAACACTGGATTCAGTTTTAACCATCACATTTTGACAGAAGCAACATCATTGTGTTTTTTAGACCCACTGGAACCTGCTTTGTACGGTTGAGATAGCCTACTAAAATATATTATGTAATTTCAGTCATGCTTTGGAAATATGACTTAAATATTTCCTCATGTACAAAAAGAAAAAATTATTTATCTTAATTTTATTGCCTTTTTGTGTTTCATTAAAAAAAGATTCTTACAAAATAAAACATCTCAGTTGTGTTTTTCCCGTTTCCTGCTGGGTGTGAGGCTTCTGAATACCGCCTTGTGTTCATCAATGCCGATCATTTGTCTGATGTAGGAAAATGGACCACAGAAGAAAGCATGGAAGAATGGGAAGGGAGGGGGTAAGAAATACAACAAAAGAAAGCTATTGAAACTGTAGCTGGAGCCGACAGAAGGGGAAGAATGGAGAGGGAAAGGGAAACTGTATCTAGCAGTGACGACTGGCAGGATAAAGTCTCCTCGGGCTGTACAGGTGGGTCAGGTATTCAGAATAATAAAAACTAAAACAGGACCATTAAGTGAACAAAGCAAGGATATCAACTTTCAGCCTGCATAGATTTCAGTTCCTAAATTTGCATATGTGTGTGTGTTTGTATGCGTGTGAATACAAAAATGCAGCTCAAATGCTCATCAGACAGACTGCGTTGGGCCTGCACATACACCAGTACAAACCCATGCTGTGTGAATGCATTCCTGTACTTCCATGAGGTTTCTACATGCCTTGTGTGTGTCCGTGTGTGCGCGTGCGTGCGTGTGTGTGTGTGTGTAATGTGAGATCTTAGAAGAACAGTTGAGATTATCCTCTGCAGGGTGTGGAGTTTCTGGGACAAAGTGCGCAAATTTATTGCATTTTATTTGAGACTTCCTGTGATATATTCACACCTTTTTATCACACTGTAACCAAAGCCTTTGTGATGCGGCTTATTGCAACATTAAAGTCTAGTTGGAGGATTTACCTTTGACCTCAAATTACAGTCTGGTTGCCTCGTGGCAGTGCGCAAAGAAAGCTTGAGCTCAGCGGTGCCATGAACGCCGGCCGTAAACTTTATTTTACTGAGCTGTGTTTTTAATGTCAGCCCCTCCTTTACCATTTTATCCTGCTTTACTTGTCAGTACAAGAAAAGTTGACTCACTTTTTTTCTGAGTTTCTTTGCTAATGGTCCTTGGCGATAGTCTGAAATTACACACATATGCACACATTCAAATACAGGTCCTTTGTCCAGCAGCATGTGTGAATGTGTGTGTTTGCTTCCCTTTTGTTTTCGTCTTTTCTGCAGTTCAGCTTGTTATTACAAAGATATGAAATTGTACACCCGCCACACACACACACACACACATACACACACACACACCAGTCTGCTCAATGTTGGACTTTTACATCCTCCTCATTGGCTCCTCAATCAACCAACGCCTTCAGAACACAGACATTAAGTGCAGTCTTTGACTCCTTATCAGCAGGTTTGCATTGGGCTTATCTGGTTGACATTGTTAAACTACTTTACCCAGAATGCTGAGGAAGATAGGGGTACAATGGGAGGCTGGGGTGCCCTCTGGGTTAATGAGAGAGGGCTTTCACGTTGTAAGAGCAAACATGCCTCAAGCCGATTTGTATGTTTGTGTAAAAAGGGTCAAGGTGTCAGAGAAAGGTGCGGTAGGTTTTTCTTCTTCTTCTTTTTTAGTTTTCATGTGGGGGCTGGTGTATGTGAATAGAGACACCACATATGAGGTTATATCAGACTACAGGCTACCTGATGTGCGTGGCCCAGTTACTGTGTTATTATTTGCTTCTGTTGTATTAGCAAGTGTGTGTATCTGTGTTCTATTTATTTATGTGCATATAGGAGAGTAAAAGAAAGTAGCTGACCAGTGAAATGTTAAGAATTTGTGAATTCACAAAAGAAGGAGTTTGCACCTGGGTGTGCGTGTGTATGTGTCTGTTGGGAAAGTTCCAATCCAGCGAAAACCCTCCATTTAGATATAGTCTGAGCATGTCACTGAAGTGAATGAATGGCTGTCAGCTGCAATGGGATGCTGCATGTGTGTTTTTGCACACATACTTGTGTGTGTATGTGTGTGTGTACAGCCAGGTCACTCAGAGATGGAGTGAGGGGATCAGCTGCCTTCTCTGCATCACCTCATCCATCGTTCATATGAGCCTCTGCAAGCTCATCCACAAGTATCCATCTTACAATCTGTGTGTGTGTGTGTGTGTTTGTGACATTGTAGATGTCCGTATAGCCAATCTGACTCATTGGTAGTTGTGCAACGTATTCTGTGGCAACAGATGGTAGGCTTGCATAAATCATAGATTCTTGGCAGTGTGGAAGTCATGTCCATGTTCTTCTACATTACGACACCAGCAAATCTCCACTGTTCTTATTTAAACTTACTAAACTTTCACTTTCTGTACCATATTACACATAATATTTAAAATAAAAAGTGGTCTTCTATATTTTCACAGATAACTGGTCATATAAATGTAAAAATGAAGCAGAAAATATTTCCTCAATTTAAGACATCAACAGTAAGTATCAGGATTTGTGCCTTCAAAACTGAAGGACTAAAAACACTTGTTGTTTTACATCAGTGTTCAGTGACCGTCATAGAGTATATTATCAAGCAATTTAAAAAACATATTAACTTTGTTTGAAAACTAATGAGTTGTTTTATTTTTTAATTTATTAGCAGCAATAACTTGTGAGTTAGAATTTTTTTATGATGAGCTTTGTAGCACGGTGGTGTAGTAGTTAGCACTACACAGCAAGAAGGTCCTGGGTTCAATTCCCGGGTTGTCCAGGGTCTTTCTGTGTGGAGTTTGCATGTTCTTCTCATGTTTGTGTGGCTTCTCTCCGAGCAGTCCAAAGACATGCAGTCAGAGACTCTAAATTGCCCATAGGTGTGAGGGAGAGTGTGAATGGTTGTCTCTGTCTATATGTGGCCCTGTGATGGACTGGTGACCTGTCCAGGGTGTACCCCGCCTCTCGCCCATATGATAGCTGGGATAGGCTCTGGCATGCCTGCGACCCCTATGGCGAGTAAGCAGTTAAAAGAATGGAAGGATTGATGTGCTTTGTCTAAGCTGTGAAAAAAATGACGAGTGTTTTATAGCTGGTCTGGGTTTTTTTTACACAGAAATTATTATTAAACTACACACACACACACACACACACACACATTAGGTAGTACATTACACAGAGTAATGGTGGTTATCACTGATGCTGGTATTTGATATTTGAAATAGTCTTGGCCGGCTTAAGGTCGCCTGCCCCGACAGTCTCAATAGGTCAAACATGCTGTAAAGCCTTAGTGGACACAGCAACCCGAGCTGCAGACACCTGATAGCTGTCGTGTGGGAATGTGCGTGTGATATTTATGATATGATCTTACTGCAAGGTGGAATTTATATATATGTGTGTGTGTGTGTGTGTGTGTGTGTGTTAGAGAGAGAGAAACTGGCTTGCCAACTCTATCCCAGTGACAGCAGGGGAAAAGATTTGTACACACACCAGCCTCAAACACTCTCCTCATGTGTTGTCATCCACACTGCAGGGGTCATCAAAATACCTGTAACTGTACACCTGTTTGGATGTAAGACGTACAGTTGATTAACATGAAACCTGGTGACACGATGTGACAGTGTTTGAGGATTTATCTGCTCAAATGCTTCTATCACCTCTTGATATGTTAATTGATGCAACATTCATGATGGTAATAGGTAGACAGTTGGTTGCATTTTCTCACATTTCATCAGAATTCCTCAACCATATTCCAAATTAAAATAAATATAGCATTTCACCACAACCTAACTGTAGTTGTCAACATCAATAATAGAAGCACAGTACCCAAATATTGATATAAACATAACATTCTCTGTTTTCTTTAGAAACACAGGTTATAATGGTTTACCTTCTCCTACAGCTCAAGTAGACAGGCCAGCAGGCTATCAAAAAATTACTAATGTCTTCTGCTGTATCTTTCCATTACGTGAATTTTTTTTAGTCTAGTGCAGATGCCAGTGACATGAAAGAGATAGGTCCGAACAAAACATGTATTTTGCAAATTGCTTGCAATACACCTCATATTTTTTGTTTTGTGATTTTATTTTCAGTTAATTTTCTCCTCTAATACATAACTTAAAACCAATTTTTGCCCTGTTTTTACCAATCTAAATTTACCTGTGCACGTCAAGTGAGTTGGACATTTACCCCATTTATCTGTGTGGGGTTAGGGTTAGGCAAAACACGCAGATAACCTATACACATACTGAGTAAATTCCAAACATTACTCATTTGAGTTTTGTCTTTCTTAATGTCTCTCAGTGCAGAGTAACACAGAAGTAAACCCAGAATAAAAAGTATTGAAAACCTCAGATATTTAACTACTCCCATTTGAAGTGTGATATATTGGTGACACGATGACGACACAATGATTGAACAATTTGGAGAATAATTGCTAAACATCATAGCATTATCTCCACTAGACATTGCCTCAGTGGATCTGTTTCACATCCAGAAAACAGGTAAAAATATGAAACAGTGTAAGACATGCAGAGTAACTGATACAACACAAAGACAACTACCTTTATGCAATGTCTATTTTATGTTCTATGTCGAAACGTCTGTGCTTGAAGTCCCTAAAGCTGAAAGCTGCTCTGCTCCGTCTGTATGAATGACAATTCATCAACTGACAGCGATCTTGAGAGATTAAGATGCCACACTGAGTGAGCGGAGTTGAGCAAACACACCAGGAATGTACAGTGCAATCAATGGAAGTTAAGCTTCTTGTATATCAGACAACAACAGAAAAGAAGTAAAGGTGGGGGCAGGAGAAATCCTGGTTATATTTTGGTCTTTTGTTGTCCACATTGACTCAGCAAAGTGTGTATGTGTGCGTTTGCATAAGAAAGGAAGACAGAGGTGGTGGATTATGTGTGGATTATGAGTAAAGAGTGTGCTGAGGAAGCTGGGTGAATTTGTGGCTATGCTCTTGTGGTAGTGAAAGCGAAGGATAGATGTGTGAGCTCCAGGTTTGAGATCAGGGAGTGTGTGTTTGTGTTTGTGTGTGTGTCCCTGGCAGCTGTTTGCCCTGCCCAGAGTGGTCTTGGCAGTGTTTCTTTACTGTAACTGCTCCCACATGTTGGCACAGCCTGACACAGCAAGGGCACCCTCCTTCTGTGCCAGGGGTCTGTGTGTGTGTGTGTGTGTGTGTGTGTGTGGGTGTGTGTGTGTTTGTGAGCAAGTATATGGTTCAGACTCTCCTCTCTCAAACACTTCTATTGACTCGAAGAACATTTTTCTGCTATTATCAACCTTAATTTTCTACAGACATTGACTGTGTGTGTTTGTGCATAATGTCTTTTCTATATATCTGTTGCTTAAAGACGCACATTAGAGGTTTTAGTCATGGACTTCGTCTCTGTGTGCTGATGTGCTTGTCGCTGTTTGCATGGTGATGGCTCTTCACTCTTTCATCTCATCAAGCGTTCATCACTCTGTCCTTCATCAATCACACCATCCGGCAGATCACTCGTCAGCTGAGGGTCCTGCTTTTAAATGATAAGATCTCACTGTCCAGACTGTCTGTGCACGCACACACACACACACACACACACACACACACACACGTATATGATGACATGGAATGTGATCATAGTGAGTTTCAAAGATATTCTTACGAACACAGTGGGAGGCCTCCCGCGTAGCACCTACACATTATTCCCCCTTCTCGTAAGACACAATCACACGCCCTCCAGCTCACTGTTGGTTGCCAGTGCACACACAAAATGTATACACTCACATACACACGCACACACACGCACACACACAGTTTCCATGGTGACAGATAGGCAGCCATGCAGAATGAGTGCATAGTCCCTTGGGACATCTCCTTTGTCCATCTTTCCATTGCTCTGCTTTAGTGATGACAAGATGTCTCCTCTTTGTCTCTCTTTCCCTTCGGCCTCTGTTCATTATGCATAATGCATGTGTTTCAATTCATAAGCTAAATTTCATCTGGCTCTTCCAAGTGTGTTGCAGCACATGCAGTCTTTGTTCCCAAACTCTTTCCTCCAGATTTGCCCACTGTATTGCTCTGAACTCTGTTTCAACAACTGCAACTGAGACTTTAATCCCAGTTGAGCTGGCTCGTCCTGTAACCTCAACGGTGTTGCAATAAGTGCAGCTCGAAGCGCTTTGAGTGGTAGATCCTCACTATGACACAGTGAGTGTGGTATGGATGGGAGGAGGGAGAGAATGAACAGATTGGTTGTTCTGTCAGAGATTGTAAAAAGAAGCCTCGTCACACTCTAGTTGAGAATAATGCTAGAGATGATCCCTTCATTTCCTGTGAGTCACCACCAGTCAGCATGTTGGGGCTTTACTGAACAGAAGAACTATCCTCAAAACAACACCCAACTGGTCAACAACCACAATGCTCAATGTATTCTTCTAGAAGGAAATGGTAAATGACAGTAGGTACTGTCTCTGGATATCAAATGAAAAACACATATACATTGTCAGCCGTTATAGAGGACCTGGTGCAGGGTATGAACCCCACCAGATGCCATTTTGGGACCTCATACCATGCCTACATTCACTTTACAGATATTAGTTCTCAGTTCCAATATTTTAGTTAGTTATGATTTTCTTTTAACATGTATCCATCTCTGGTCTAAACCCCTTTAATGTTCTGAATTGTTACGCATGCACAGATTTAGCTGAAATGTGAGTCACACTTGCAATAACAATAACAACGTCATTTGTGTTAGAGTCAAATTGCATAATTTCCAAAACAACCTGCTTGGTTGTAATGTGTTCCTTCTAGTTTGGCTTTAACTAGTTGCTTTCCCTAATGTTTAGATGGTGACATTTACTGATGACTACAGGCAATATTCACGTGTGCACAGAAGTGCAATGTTACAAAAACACATGAATTCCATTCTGACAGAGGTCACATTGTCAGGGATCGGATATGAATCAGATCTAGTGTCTCACCTTTGTTAAAAAATGTTTCTCTGAGACTGGGAAAGCTAGTCACAGTAGTGGTTGACCTAAACTGATATCACAGTTGTTTTGATATGTAGATAATCAGTGAGGGCATGTGGTTGCAATGTAAGACTTGGCACTGGCTTGTCTATTTTAAACCAGCTATTGTGTTTAAGGGTTTTAGAACAACAGCAGCGAGGCAGCCTTGACCATAGTCCTGATACCAGTGATAACTCTGTTCCTGCTCTGGAGTGAACAACCTTGAGAACAGGAGTTAGTGCATTTGCCTCATAGTGCATGTGTAGATATTTAAAATGGATACTGAGGTTTGGTGGAGAACTTTAGTACTGTATCCTTGCATTTACTTTAATAAAAGTGGTGTAGATGGTAATTTCAAATCATATGAAGGAAAGCAAGGAAAGCCTCCCTCCTTCATTTTAAGTATACACCATTGTCTTTCTTCTTTATGGTGCCCTAAATGGAATCTGCTAAATTAATGTTAGGTTCTCACTGTTTTGACTCTGATGCTGTATAAGAAAATAAGGGCCTGAACTTATCAAGTAGTTCTGTTTTGAGCATTGTTATCTGGATTATTTGGAGGATGAAAACTATAAGTTTACTAGCAGAACAAGCTGCTGTTTTGCCATTTTCAGGGTCTATGTGTTGACAGGATCTAGTGTTGTAATTTATTTTGACTCACTGACTGAGATATAGCCCTGCAAAACATACAAATAAACCCAGGAACAGAGACACTATGTTGTAACAGTTTAACAAATGTGCATGTTTGAGGAAAACACTTATTCAGTGCTGAGGCAAAGGAGCAGCATCATTATACTGTATGTGCAAATGAATCAGTGTTTCTGTGGGGATAAATGAGTCTCTGCTTCCTTTATTCTCAGACATTTGCAGGCAGAAAGGCTCCACATGCTTCTTACACAATTGCCTGAGCCTGACTCACACGAGGGTGGTTCTCTGACTCTGGGACATTTCATATCTGTGTGATATATCACAGGTATGTTTTTAAAAACAATTTTTACACCTGAGCAAGTTTTTCTGAAAATTGTAGCATATCGTGTACCAAATGTATATGAACGTTGGATGCAATAACATTTATATTATATAAATATGTTTGTCACTATGGAATATTAACCATAACAAAGTGATTGCAGTGAAATGAGTCATTAAACCTTTTCATCAATTTCATCTTGTAAACAACAGATAACCATAAAGCCATTTGTTGCTAATACTTATTTAATAATTTATTCAATTAATCATTCATCATTCTTGTTAGTCTAAGAGTCTCAATTAATCATACCCCTAGTAATCAAATATAGTGTAATGTTTACAGATTTAGAAGTAATATACATAATATATATACATATATTTTGTCATCATGCTTTTGCATCATGATTTAGGATCTGATTATCAATAAAGATTAAAAGTGTCCTATACCTTTCTTCATGCCTCCTTGTCACCATAGAAACAAAAGAGTCTGAAGCAACAATAGAGTGTAATGCAACAAAAGAGGAGTCAAACTCATGAAATAACTCTATAATAATTTATCCGTATGTATAACATAAATGTGACAAAAATTCATCTTTTCATTAGCTAAACAGCATGTCCTGCACTCTGCGCAGTTGTGAATTTGAATGTCCTTCTAGCTGTGATGTGACAATGCTAACCACTAGACCACAACACTGTTCTGTGATTAAAATATCAATAACAGACCAAACTTTAATTCTTTAATAATGTATGTATGTATATATATATATATATATATATCTTCATTACATTCATTCAGTTTTAATTCAGCTGATGAATTCTGGGATCACTTGACAACTGCTCCGAGAGCTCTATAGTTTTCAAGACAGCAAGAGGAGAAAACGTTTGACAATCAAAAACATTTAAACATTTAGGACACATCCTCTGGGAACCATACTAACCATACTAATTTATGAAACAAAAATCCTGATATTTCTGTAGGTACTTAAAAACCATCCTGCTGATGGCACACAAACGTCTGGTGGCCATGTTTGAACTAAATTTCATGGCGATCCTTCCACTAGTTGTAAAGATATCTCTGTCTGGATGAAACACCAGTTGACTGATCGACTGATATTACCAAGAGTAATCTCACTAGTATGACTGAAAACTTGAAAAAATGTTTTTGTCTTTTTTTTAATTTCCAAAAGCATTAAAAAATCATGAATCACATGGTGCAGTTTCCCCACCATGACAACTGTGTATGTTCTCTGTCTTTTATCTTAATAGTGTATGGGTTAAGAATAGATTTATTGAAGGTCAGCAGCGTTCATTCAATAACTTTTTTTGAAAATGTCAAGTGGTATTCACTTGTATTTGAGGCCCACAATAACAAAGATGTCAACTTTCATATCTATAATGAAACTGACAAATTATTCACTTAACATTTCTACTTTCAGCTCAGTCCTGTAACATTAATGTACTAACCTGGCAAGCAGGGTGTACAGTACGTTAGGTAGGCTTTCACTTTTTCTGCTCATTTTGAAATGGCCCTATATCTTGAAACTCAGCCACCAATAACCCAACTGGCTATTTTCAGTGATTTTCTTTTTTGCTGCTCAGCAACTACACAAAATGTTGTAACACTTGCTCAAGATGATGTTGATGTTGGTATAGAAATGCAGACCCAGAGGTATGGTGCAGTGAAACGGAAAGCTTGTGCAATGTTGGCTATGGCACAGTGAGCTCTCCAAGAGGGTTTACTAAACTGGGTGTTTGTGGAGAAGAATGAGGAGATGATGTAATTATGATCTGGAAGGACAAAGGTAAAAGGAGCAGAGGGGAAGCAGTGAGCTGGTGACCAATGAGATATTGTGCAATTGATGGCTGCACATGATGTACATCCTCTTAAGTGTTTTAGAGAAGTAGAAAATTAGTACATGAAACTCCCCCTTCTGGGAATTTCAACACAAACTTGTGGAAGTGTTGTCTTCCATTGTGCAAACAAACCATCTCTGTCACATTCACTCTTTTTGCTGTTTTAGTGGATGAGAACAAATTACAGTATAGCTTGAACTATTGTTCTCAATCTCATTAGTTGCTCATTGCACAGAAAATTTCAGTGAGAACCCATTGGGACCATGTGGTCACCAGCATGGTCAGAGTTTTACCTGGCTTTCTCTTTCCTATAGGGAAAATATTGTGAAATGTGATTACAGATGGGACATGTTGGATGTAATCAGGGGAAATGTTAAGAAAACATCATCTGGTTTCAGCCTGTGCTGTCCTAACACCCAGTGACTGTTCACCCACACCGCAGGATCCCTAATAAATAAGACTACAACTCCACACTTCACTTTTATTGTGTGTGTGTGTATCTGTGTAAGAGTGTGTGTGTGTGATAGGGGGACAAGAATCCAGGGTGTTTTCTTGGCATTTGATGGACAG
>OMLM01002223.1:14079-26487 GCA_900302695.1 Helostoma temminkii | reverse complement strand
CATTTTGCTCTGCTGTTTTTACAAGCCAGGCGTTAAGCTGTCCATCAAATGCCAAGAAAACACCCTGGATTCTTGTCCCCCTATCACACACACACACTCTTACACAGATACACACACATTGATTCCCCAGAAACCACAGTCTCAGTAGTGGTAGCTGCTTCTCTGCCAAGCTTTTAAACACACTGAAGCCACCCTTTCCACTTCTTTACAGCCTCTCTTGTACATGAGCCTTCTCTTCTTACATCTCCTCTTCTCTCATCCACCCTGCCTTTCACCCATCATTCACCTCCATTTATATCGCTCCCTAAATATCCTTTCTGCTTAGATACAAGCCATGTTATAAGGCCAGCTACTGCTGACTACATGGACCGTGATACATTCAGCCTCATCTGGCCTCACCACCTTAGATTGGCTTGTTGGGAGATATGCTTGTAAATGTAAAATACGGCTTGACATGGTGCATGGCTCTCTATTACTGCTGCTTTTTACGGTCAAAAGACAGGGTGCAAAGGTTGTGTGTGCATTTGAGTGTGTATGTTTCTGTTTTATTACAGGTAACTGGATATATCAAGCTGAAATTATCTTTATTAAATATTGAATATTGCAGGAAGCATGAAGGTTACACCAGAATACTCGCCACAAAATGGCTGTAAATTAATCCTCATGTGATGGCTGTATTGCTTCCAAAATTAACTACAAAGCCATTATGGTCATGTTCATTTTTCTGAGTGTGTGTGTCCCAAGATGACCTGGAGTAAAAAAAATTTTTAAGTTTTATGACTATAAGAAAACAAATATTGGGAAACAATAAAAGGGAAAAATGCTTTTATATATGACTGTGCATCTTGACCTTTAAAAGTATGACTCTGGTGAAAGATTTCACATTTGAAGAACCAGACAAAAACACTCACTTTGCGCAACTTCAGTGAAGGCCAGCTTCCATGTCAGCATGTCCACCCCAGTATCCTTGACAAGCATTCGTGACATCACAAGTCTGTGACGTTAAGTCAGACTCTTTAAATGTATGTCGATGTGTAGTACTGCAGTACAGGTACACTGATTGTGCATGCCCCAGACAAGTAAACTAGATGCTCATTTCATGCATATATATACTGTTTATTTCACCTTTAACATTGCCTTTTTTTTCCCATGTTATTCTTGATGATGCTACTGTCCAGAGTTTCATTCATGGTTTGTAGTGCACTTGTGTGCAACACATCTTTGTACACATCGGCAAATATGACATAGTATGAGCAGGAGTGCATGTGCGTCCATGGTGTGTTTCCAGTGGAGGACAAGCGGAAAGCATGAATTAGTCTAAGTACACATCCCAAACTTTGTGCATAAGCATTGCCATGGCAACTATGCTAGCCTAGTCATTTGGGCAAGAGCAGATAAAACTGAACAAAATGTAATCATATAGGCACATAAAAAACATTTGCCAAACAACAATGGAAAATGGGGGAACAAATGCGTACAGGGTTAGCTAACACTGTTGTAGAGGTAACAATAACATTTAGAAGCACACCAACTCCAGACTCCACTCTAACCGCAGCCTGCTACAGCTAATATCATAACAACAGCAAACATTTGTAACCTAGCAAGTGAACTGAATATTCATGGCAAACAAATTGCAAAGAACAGCTGACTATCCACTGTGTGCACTAAAAAGTAAAATAGTTAAATAGTCATTAGGGTTTAACATTTTGCAGTCTCTACTTTCCCAGCCATCTTGGCAACATAATAGAAGGCATTTTGGTCAAATCTACACTAGCCCATGGCAGAACCATTTGATTTGAGAAATATGGTGCATAGGTCTAATTTTTTAATTTAAACTATATTGTAAGATTTGTGTTGTTTCATTTATTCACAATGCCTCTGTTTACACTTTTGACTACCTAACCTTTCTGAATGTTAGCAAATCAAATGTTATTTTCCATAGGTATTGTACATTGACATATACAGTATATTGACTATCAGCTGTTTCACAACAAAAATCAGCACTGGTCTTAGCCCCCAAAAAACCCCTGGTATTTCTATATATGTTTGCAAGAGAGAAGAGAGTAGAGTATACCTAGGGAGCAAACACTACAGAGAACCTTTGACAAATAAAAGGGGGGAGACAAAGGGGAGAACTAAAAGGAGGAAAGCTTCATGGGGGCCATGATGGAGATAAAAACATCAATACTGTGTGCATTTAGAGGACGCAAGTGAGAAAGAGAAAGACAGAGCCATGGGAGAGAGGTAGGGAACTCCGCTGAGAGAGAGAAGGGAGCTTGAGAATCAAGAAGGCAACTCTAAATGAGATTATCTGAAAGAAGTCGAAGACAATGACAAAAGCCTTCAGACAAATAGACAAAAGGAAGAGTGGAAGGCTTTCTATAAACTAAGCCAGAGGAAAACTCCAGCCTTACTGAGAATGCTCAAACAAATATTCAGCTTGCATTCAATACAAACATAATCTCCTTTAATATGTGAACATAGAGCAATTGACATCATTATTTTATCTGCATGTGCACACATCCACGGCGAAAGGCTCAAGTCATACACTGAGATAGTCTTATAAAAAAGAGAAACCAGGGAGGCATGTATCCCTCTTGTAATATACACATACAGAGTGGAATAAAGAATAAATTTGTGCAGCCACATCTGAGAGATTTTGTAAAACATGTCCAAGGACAAGTTCAACAAGACAACATCAAGACACTTGTTTTTCTATTTATTTTTGTCAATAATACCCAACATTTTCCAGCACCCTGTCCCGTTAACGTGCATTGTGGTTTGGGATATCAATCAGAGGTCAGCGACACCGATTAATAAGACATATAAAAGATAAATCAGTTATTTGTTGGTCTTTCCCCCTGTGCTGAAATAGACAAAGTCCTACTGGACAGTGACAATTCTGTCAACTCAAAATCAACAGTCCATAATATGTAGACATGTTTCACCGAAAACAAGGACACAGCAGTTCTACATTCACTACTGGGTAGTCCATTACAGTTACACTACCAATCTCCAGACGCTGTCCAGAATACCCTGTCAGATAGCTGAGTAGCTGAGCATATAAGCATATAAGAAAGACGTCTAGATAATGTTCTGGGTGTCGTCATTCTAGATGTGACACCCAGAATAAGTTTCTTTTTTGTCTTTTATGTATTAATAAGAACACACTGTACAGAGACTTTGTCCTTTGTGGCCCCGACCTCACGTAAGGTTCATAAAAGATGAATTTGAAACATACTTAAGAAACTACTGGTGTAGCATTGCACTTCCATAACATTGTCAGACTCAAATGGACAGTTTAAAATGCTTACAATACATCAGAACCACAGATACTGTTAATTTACTTCTGCTGTTTTTGTCAAATCCCGGTGCCCAAATTTCCCATAATGCAAATAAACCCTGACTGTTCAGTGTAAGATTCAGATATACTAGTAACAGCTAATAACAGTATTGAGCCAAATTGAACAAATGAGAAGCAGACTACAGAGGTCTAGTGACTTCCTAACTCCAAACCTCTAGTTGTTTTTTTCATTTTCATTTTTTTATTTAGGCCCAGCAGAAACTGCAAAGGTAAGGTGAGGTAACACTTTATTGATCCCCTGAAGGGCAAATGCAGGTGCCAGAGTAAAAAATATAAAAAACATCAACAAATCACAACAAATCTAGAGTATAGTACAAAAACAGAGAATAAAGCATTAACAGTAGTAATAAAACAATGAAACATAATTAGGGAACTGTGTGAGAGACAACAGTGACACCAGAAGACAGATAAAGAGACATATACATATATATTATGGAACATAACCATAAATTAACCCCCTAAAAAGAGGAGTTTATATAAATCACTAATAATCATTTTTGTTATGAGCTCGTTTTCAGTACAGCTAACATTTACATATCAGAACACCGAAATTTGTGAATTTGAAAGGTTTGCCATAAATGTGTATGTGTAAGTGTGTGTGTGTGTGTGTGTGTACAGGGTTTTGGAGGGGTCACGCCAACAGACAGTCAGCAAAATAATTGCACCTCATTAGTAGTACAGATTGGCGCCTTCCACTCCCTCTCCATTTTCCTCACTCTGGACGACCCCATAGGACTGCTGCCACTCAGAGGAAAGTCATTAACCAATCACAGCATGGCATTTGTCACTAAGGGAAAAATAATGATAATCGTAATCCTTAGGATCTCCCTGATAACTCATTTATTTCATTTAAAAGCCAAATTACAGTGCTCAAATGCAGCGGAGGCCACAGTGGCACTCAAAGCAGAGCATCAGAGAGGAATGAGTGATGTGTTGTGTCTTCATTAACTGTGCAAGAAAAAACCAAAGACTCTGCACGCAATTAATGCTACATCACAGTGCTAACGTTTATCACTCGCCCCCATAGACACATACGTTCACGCACAGACACACATGTATATTGAGTGACACAGACACAACAGCGTACTGCTCATTACTCCTGTGCAAGGCTGGTCTCCATGGTCTAGGTGATGTGATGGGGGATGTGGGCCTCACAGTGTTCTGATACAAACACATACGCAGACACACACAGATGCACCTAGGTTCACTTGCTATAAAGAATCAGGAACAGGGAAACCTCTGATTCACAGCCTTTTATCTTGGGCACACATAAACACACAGGAATACTCTCTGTCTCCCTCTCACACACATACACACACATGCAGTGGAGTCGTATCTTGATTAGGCGGCTTAGGTGGTCCCGGGGAAATACACTCATGTCTGTCTGTCTCTCTGCTTCCCCTTCTCTGGCATGTTGTTATCTCCAGGGTCCAAATGTTTGGAGATATCTTCACACACCTGATGGCAAACAACCTCAGTTGTCTCCCTGGCCTGTCCTTCTTCTAACAGGCTCCTGCAGCCTTGACTGGACCCACAGCCTGTTTACAAAGGCTCAGCGCAACATGCTATTTAGGCCTTTTTGTCAAAAGGGAGAAACAGAAAGGTAAATGCAAAGGTGGTGAGCTTCCAAAATCCCTCTGTGGAAAATTGGATTTCTGACCAGGTGAGGAACTCCATTTGCTTTTTGTTAAATATAACAGTGTGGCCTGCTCTTAACCATGCTGATATATATAATAATTTGTTCAAATCAATTCGGTTCATTGATTCACTTATCAGAGCCATTTCCCCTTTTTCATGGCAGCTGAATTGCTTGATTAAGATATGTAATGGTGAGATTAGTCTATGTTTGTTCAAATCATGGCTGTCCACAAGAAATTAGAAGTTCAAGCTAATAATCATTCTCACAAAAACATACAAAAAGTAAGAGGACATGCTGTTAAAGTGATACTTCGAGTTTATAATCATATGGTATGCTTGTATTCAATTACAAATGAATCAGATGTATTAAAATATTATTTCAAATATAAAATAATAAAAAAAATAATATATATATTTCTTGTTTAGACTTCTTTACCAATGGAGCTAAACTACATTTATCTTATAAACTGAGCTTAAATTTAATTTCTAATCTAGGAAATGTCAGCATGTCTGCATGTAGGACCATACACACAGGCAAACGTGGGAACACATCCATGTATATAGACACACTTTTATGTCTCACATTTTTCCTTTCGACTTGCGATGAAGAGCAAATCAGCTTATGATGACATATTTATTTTTGCCAATGGTAAAATAGTTAAGCTCACAAGTGATGAAGTTGAGATATAGTTGATTTACGTGGACGAGGGGATAATGGTATTTTTACACAAAATACTTCTTCAGATAGTAAGCTGTGAGTGTAATTTTAGCAGTAATAAAACAACAGGTGCACCCCACAAATTACTGCAAAGACTTGTAAAGCAGTTGGTCCAACCACCTCCAGAGACACAACATTGAAATGTCGTAAAATTCTTAACCCTGATCTTTTCCTAACACTTACAAACTTCTACACTTACAGACAGAAATAAATATTTAAGTGTTTAAACAGGTGCATACTTAAATATACATAAATAGATGATGATACATAGAAACATAGAAGCACAGAGAAAGATTCCTTGCCAATTAAGCAAATAAGTAAAATAAGTATAAATCAGTTCACGATAGAAAACGTGTGCTGATAACAGTTTTTGTTAAGAGAGAAGTCTATACATGGAAGCTCTCCTCCCACCTGGACTTTTAAAGAACATCATCAGTCAAAAGAAACATCTTCATTGCTTGTGATGTCCTCAACCCCCCTAGCAGCAGGTCATCCAGAGTAAATTTAGCTTAGTCACACTCCCTCACACTCTTTTCTACCAGTGTCCTGTCAAGCGTCAGCACAAATGGGGCCATAACTCTCCATGATGGTGGTCTTCTTAAATAAGGGAATTGTGTAAATGTCTAAAGTATGAATATTATGGCTTCATGTTTTGCTAATGAATTTTCAACTCCCAAAGACATTTTCATATTTCTATAGACTGCTGTAGTTTCTCCCCAGTACTGTTTTTTAATCATGTTTAAACGGGCAAAACACTCAACAAACAGAAGTGACTCAGGCTGTGTCATAATGCTCTCTATGATTTTTATAGTAAGAAGCTGATTGACAAAATAAGCTTTTACTCCAAAACATGGAAACAGGTGCCATGATTGCTGTCGTTGCTGATGACACCAACTTAAACATGATCAGATTTTTTACCCATGTTCAAAAGCTAGATAAAATGAGTCAGTTTAAACAAATGATTCTGGGATGCTCTGCCTTATTTAAAGAAGAAAAATCTGTCTTCTATGTAAAAGTCAGATCTGAACCAGCCTGTGTTTGTGACTTGTATTATGTTACTTGTCAACACAGCCTCATCATGTCAATATATACATTACATATATTTATTATTGCAATTTAGTTGTATAGGAATGTAACTTTTAGGAGACGGGGTTGGTTAATTCTTACACAAAGAAAATTCAGGAAGAAGAACTGATGATGCTCCATCAGTCGACTATCAGGCACATTGTGTACAAATGGTGAACATTCAACACCATTGTTATCCTCCCCAGAAGTGATTAACCAAAGATGAACCAAGAGCAAAGCGTGTAGTAGTCCAAGAGGTCGCAAGGAGCCGAGAGTAACAGCTAGGAAACTAAGGGGTTTTCTTACAGTTCTTACAGTATCAGTGTTCATGTGTTCAGTCCATCATCAGAAGATCATGTCCATCATGTTACTGAGGGTACAGGGTCAAGTATTTTTGCCACACACAAAAGGGTAACTTCACACAGTAAATAGCAAACACGAACAAGTGCAATTTTGTGTTCACTTTATCTAGCTTTAGCTCTTTTGTGAAAATCCACTGTGTTACCTAATTAACTGCATCCTCGTGTGCAAATATATTGCATCATATCTGCTTGGCAACACCTGTCCTGTGTCCAGAGAATCTTACCACCAAGGTGAGACAGTGTACACAGTATACACTGTCCTGTGCAGCATTCTTTATCTGGAAACTCAAACTGTGTTGTTCTTAGGAAGTATTTGTTTTAAGGTTGTTGCTGTGCACTGCTTAAGGACAAATAATGAAAATTCTATTAAGCGTGAAGCATCACAACTCACACCTTTCTCTTTGGTATGCTATATTTAGTGTTTTTAATCAGACTATTTCAACACATTATTAAACAATTACAGTACACAATTAATGCATGACATACATGACAAACATGAATAATAATTTCACCCGCACATCCAATATTTTGTTTTCACCTGCACGCTAAACAGTCACTACTTTGGATTTTATGGGAATTGGTAAACACAAATTTGACAGGACAAAACCTAAAATATCCAACCATAATCCTCACTGTACATAGTCACACACGCAATTTTGTGTGACAGTAAGTAAGCCATGGAGAGGACATTCCTGCAGTGCACCGGTAGCAACAAGACTTCAGGATGATTGACATGAGTACATACAAAAAGACAAAACCGTAACCTGCACATACTTTGTCTCTATCTCTCTCGCACACACCTCATCTCTGGTTGAGTGGGCTCTATTCAACACGTAATGACTGTGCTATGTAGTTTTTATTTTTCTTACTCCCCAAAAGTTGACTCATGCTTCGCTGCCTAGTACGTGTGCGGGTGTGTGTGTCAAGATACTAACAGAGTTCACTCTTCTCATATTCACAGAAACTGATGATGTGGTCTGATCAGCGACTGTAGCCAAAACTATTGCAGACATGTTTCAAAATGAGTTTGAGGAAAAGATGTTCAATTTTTCAACTGACTGGCTGTTGAAAGCCTGAGCTGCTTGTGTAAATACAGCCATGCACACACATCCATAAACACAATGCCTTGTTGCAAAATAACTGATAAAAAGACAGCATAAAAATAATTCATGCTACTTCATCCTCAATCTTGTTTAGTTGAATAAAGTCATTGTATCCGTTTTATGGAGTGAAGACACACAGACACACACACAGGGAAAGGTATATCATGCATTCTGGGCCTACAGTGCTGAGACGTTCAGTAATTGAAAACAGGGCTGAATAATCTGAGAGAATGACAGTCCTGAAAGATTATGTGAACTCAAACATTAACACAATTAAGTGTGTGAGCACTGGAGTATGTCGCAGCATTAGACACTGTCTTAATAGTCCCCCAGCACAAAGACAGAGGAATGTGTGCATGTGTGTGTCAGAGAGGGAGCGAGAGCGAGAGAGTGCATGCATGACAACCCATATCACCATGGTGCGATGAAGAAAGACCAGAAGGTAAAGCAGTGGCTGTTTTAAAAGCAGCACATGTTGCGAAACAAAGAAATATGCTGCTACTTTATTATTGGTTTGATTACAAAACCAGAAATGTAACCAGACTTCTCCTGAACGCTGTTAAGGGAAAACACAGTGATAACAAATAGTCTTATTTTTTATAGCAGTGGTTCAGTTGTTAAAGACAGACGCTTTATCAGACAGTGAGCAAATGATTCAATTGTCTCCTGGTGATTCCACGCCTTAGTAACAGCCGCTGGGTCGACGAGGCGACGGCCCAGTTCAGATTTATCTAACGGGTTGCACTCAGGTGCTGTTTTGTTAACAGGATTGCAGCCATTTATAACTGTGTTTCATTACTGTACTAAGAGCCGATAAGATGATCACTCACGCACACATACACACATGCACACACAGAAGCGCTAATTCAATCCACTGACAGAGAAACATGGCAAACAACATCCATTATGGCCTCAGAGCTAATTGGTAATAGGGGGGGGTGAGGAAAACAGAAGCGAGGGTGCATGTGGTGGGCTAAGTAAAAGGAGTCTGCGTTTGGTGGGGATTTCTACAATAAGGTGCACCTCTGGAGAATATTTCCTCTATTTATCATTAACTATTGTTTGCATTTATTCATCTCAAAAATCTCTCCCACGCTTGCTTTACACCTAAACACAGGACAAGGCCTTTTCAGATTTCAAGATGTATCTCACCTCCCTCCTGTAGTTTCCTTCTTTTTCTTCTTTTCCTTCTTGCCATGAGGTACAGAAGCAAAATTGAAAAAGCATTTTCGTGACAAGCAGCAAACATTAAGCTCAAAACAAAGACAGCATCTCAGCCCCCAGTGGTATCAAACTACTGGTGACATTTAATAATTCCCTTTCTCCCATTAACCCTCATTTCTTCCCTCACTCCCTCCTTCTTCGATCACCTGACTCACTATTATAATTAGAGATAAAGCTTCTCACACACACAGAAGTAACAGGGTGGGGAGAGACATGGTTGTGATGAATTACCGCTATTCATGCAAAGACAAGATCTTTTAGCATTCCTGGCTTTGGCTCTGTTTATTTACTTCCACCATCACACCACATCAGCCACAGAGTGATGGTGAATGAATGTCCAGAGACGCAGGCAGAAACTCAGACAGATGGAGATGAAGGGTGAAATAAATAATGCCAGTGGAGGTGTTTCAGAAGAGGACAAGAAAAAGGGAGGGAAATTCCAATAAAGAGAGAGAAGAGGTAAGGACAGGATTTGAATGCCCGGGGACTAGAGACAGATAAAAAGATAGTAAGTAGAGACAGTAAAGGCAGGGAGCAATAGATGAGCAGATTTAGAGGGCAGGAGATAAGAGGAGAGATAAAAGCATGGAGGAACAGAAGGAGGAAGGGAGGAAAGGGGGGGGGTGCTGCTGTTGAGTGCACCATACAATGTTTACATGCATCAGTACATTGTTGAACATGTCTGCTTACTTATGTCATTATGGAACTACTGAACGCGCACTTGCAGGCACCAAGACACACACACACACACACACACACACACAGATACACTCAAAAAAAGCTGAGAAAAAAAGAGAGTGATGACATGCCGGTAAAACAAAAGTATTTGTTTAAGAAGGTAGATACACCCTTTTCATGTTGGCAGATCCTAATCTTGTTCAAACGTTTGTGCGACTGTATGTATTTATGTATCTGTCTGTTTATCTCTACATAATGAACAGGCTGGGGTTCTCATAAAATACACAAAACACAGAGACTTAAATATAATACAAAAATATATTGCACATGTAGCTCAATGTGTTTTTTACTTCTGGCACATTTTCAAAAAGCAAGTTACCAAAAACTCTGAAACTTACAGGTTTGATGCCAGAGTGTAACATTTGTTACATGGAAAAGTTGTGTATCACAAAGTGTATTGACCAATTTCAACCTCAAATTTCTACTTTTAATGTATAGTTCCAGAACAGATATTTGCTGTACAACCACGCAAAACAAATATTTTAACACAGAACACACTACAACTATACAAAACATGCAGTATGCCCTCCTTACACTCATAAAATAATGAACAGCTTCATATGAAACCAGGGACACAACCCAGTCAAAATCACCCTAGTCAGTCATCCAGTAAAACTAGATCACCCTTGAGTGCAAATCCGATCTGCTGCATTTACGAGCATGATAGTGAGACAGACCATTACTGTGATCAGTATAAGGAATGAGACAAAGCGATGAGTACGGTAGTAGTGGGAAAAGTTATGTTTTACTTAACTAAAGTAGCAATACTATAATGTAGAAATACTGTTACAAGTAAAATATAATGAATATAGTAAAGTTAAATTAGTACCCCCCTCCCAAAGTATACTGGAGTAAAGTCCAGTATGAAGAGGTGAAGTCATTTGATGAAATCTGACACTCAACTATAAGTCCTGTTAACATCAAGTCCAGTTTCAGCCATGTTGAGTGCATCACTTTGAATGTAAAATGTGAAAATTGGAGATAATGTGAAATGTATACACTTTGACACACTTTGTATGTAGGCTACATAATATTCTAAACCAGTGGAGGTCTGCATTTTAAAATCTCTCTCATCTCATGACAGGCTGGTGTTGTGGTAAGTTGTCATAAACATAAAGTCTCACTAGGTGTGCAGTCTCACTGTGTCCAATGTGTCATATTCAGAAGACATGGAGTGGATATCCTGAGCCATGCAGAAGTTGCTGCTGCAGGTGGAAAGCACGTGGATTAGACAAATACATCTACTCTGTTTTCTTCTTCTGCTCCTTCTTCTTTTCTGTGAGCTGTGGTAAAGCTACCTTTATTGCAATGATCAATCCCATGCCAAAGTGTGCTACAAGCATTACAGAAAGTGTAAACATGCTTTGGCAGTTGTTGGTGTGGTGCACGGAGCACTGAGCATCACTGTCATGTGTCAGAATGAGTACACTGTTTATTTGAAACTAGCACCTGATGCCACATTGTTTCTGGGTCTTGTCCCCACTCTGAGATTGACATCAGACAAGGGGAGGTCTTTATAGCCAATCGTGGCACAGACATAACTGTCCATATCCTCCTTACTGATTGGATCCAAAGACAGGATTTGTTCTGTTTCAGTTTAACTGCAGTTCTTGGATCAGATTTAGCCTGGATTGGTGTTCAGGTTTTCAATACAGGTGGGAACACATGTCAGCAGCTTCCTCTGACCCTCTGTCACTGAGTATTTTGTTTCCCCTAACAAACTCCTCTAGTGGGATCTTCACAGGAGACTCAAAAATACTTTGAGTCTCACTCAAAGAACACTGTCACTTGTCATAAGAGCACCTGAAGTAATTCTAAAATTGTACATAAAGTAGTAAGTGGAGTTGTCATTTAGTTGTAAGTCTTTAAGTTTCATTGTGCAATCATTATTTTCATTTCCATGTTTTATTATTTGAATTGAACAAGCCTGCATCTTTGTCAAGGGTTTAGGTTTCAGATATAATTTTGTGGACCGTTCTGACTTTGTTATGAGCTGAATGTTTTTGGGTTAATAGCAGGGAAATGCTACTAAATAGCCCTTTAAGCCACATGTTTCTATGTGTTTGTTGGTCACACACAACTTTGATGATAGTTATATTTCAGTCATAGCACTGAAAAAAAAGTATACAGGCATTAAACATTATGTTGGTTGTTAGGGTGTTTGATAACTAACACATGATTGCCCAGAGTATTTTA
>OMLM01002221.1:3316-21620 GCA_900302695.1 Helostoma temminkii | reverse complement strand
TATATTAATGTTCAAAGATTTTATATATATATATATATATATATATATGCGTCCTAAACTGGGTTTACAGGGATATCATCAGATACTGATTGCTTTACACCAAGTTTCTGTAAGAAAAAGCTAAAGTGATTTGTAGTTTACCTCATTGTTTAACACACGACTGTCTCATTTATTTAATGTAAACTAAAGTACGTCTGTTAAAATAAGGTTACAAGAAAAATTTAATGTCAGTGTTGGAGTAGCATTTTTTTTCTTCATGTTTTGAAGGAAAACACAATTCTGAGAATCATTTTCTAGTGACATTTCTTCTGAGATAAGTTTCTTTAAGTGGCCAATTATCATGCAACAAACAGCGAAATCAATCAGCTGGCTAATTACTGATATCATAATTCAACTTTTGTTTGCTTTATCAGTAGCAGACCTCAGCATGACAACAGAACACATAACGATAAACACAATGAAACATTTAACTATGGGTTGTAGTATTTCAAACAAGGTACCACTTGATGCCTAACACCTTAAATCTGTCTTTATCAGCAGCCTCTTAATTACATACTCATTCAAATACAAGCACTATAGAGAATTTCCATCATGTTGCTGTGGAATAGGTAGCATTCATGTTCTTGTAACAAAGCTATATTATAGTCACAGGGTGGATCACATCTCAGAGGAGCTTTCCTGGATGCAGTTGACTCATTTTCTTAGATTCGAGCTGTCCTAATGTCATTTACTTGCTGGTAATAAACCAAGATTCTAGGCTGTACTCGCTCTCCCTGTGAGCGTGGCTGGTTTTAATCTGCCTGCTGCAGTTTGTGCTTGTGATGTCATGCTGCTCATGTATGCCCCTGGCAATTGAAGCCAGCTGTTGCTGGCCACCACTTAACGCTGTGCATGTGCTTCTTTCATTACTCATGATGAGGAAATTATTGTAACACAGTATGCAGCGGAGTAGATGACATCTTTCTAATTTGTATCTGTCTGTTTTTGCTCCACTTTCACTCACCACTCATCTCTTCACTTTTGCCCTCCTGCAGCTTTGCAGGTGCTACTGGACCAGTCCACCAAGGCAAACTCTCCTCTGAAGGGCCATGAGCGAACAGTACAGTATTTACAGAGACTGGGTAAGGATCAATAACCCACTTAAATCAGTTTTAACTTCGTGTCAAAGTTGTTATCTTATGTAAATACCCACTAATTTGTTGTGATATTGGGAAAGCCTCAGACGAAGCGTTGATTGTGGATGTTGGACAAACTACATATTCTTTAGAATGTGTGACACTGACTAAATTATTGTTATTATTGTATTATTGTTGAATTGTTATATGTATGCACCAGTGAGGTCCAGATATGTTTGTACTCACTTACCTTTGATCACCTGTTTGCAAACCTGTAATAATACTCAAAAGCAAGGCAGCAAACATCACGTGAAATTGGGCATACTAGCAATAAAATACTGTGTGGAGGCATGGCAACTGTTGACAAGAAAGACGTTGCCATGGCTCAGTCATCCAGGTGAGGTTATTTGGAGGCTGTGTCATGGCAACGTCTTTCTATGCCATGTAGCTATGTTTGGTGATGTCAGTGTTTCGTAGGGAATTTCTATCATTATGCAGTAATGCTAACTGACTAATCAGCCAACTAAAAAATATATTATTGTAGCATGAATTTTCCAGCCCTGTATTTGTGTGAATAACTCAACTGAAAACTATGATAGCTGAATAGTTCCTTTAACTTCTATGTGTTGCCTTCCTTACCTGTTTTCTTTTGAACTTCCTTGATGACTTTAAACTCACACATTTGCTTTTGTTCCTGTGATGCAGGATCAGAAAATCTGGGTATAATCT
Organism: Helostoma temminkii; assembly: GCA_900302695.1. Taxonomy (NCBI): domain Eukaryota; kingdom Metazoa; phylum Chordata; class Actinopteri; order Anabantiformes; family Helostomatidae; genus Helostoma; species Helostoma temminkii. The sequence continues at coordinate 19,776 of OMLM01002221.1, read as the reverse complement.
TTGAGTTTTCTCCCTGGGTGCTAAAGATTTGTCCTGATGATGGCCTGAAGGTGGGACATCGAAATAAATTCACACAAACATATAAGTCCTTTCTATCATTGCTACAATGACATACACCTTTATTTGTAGACCCTAGGTTTTTAATGCTTATTTCTACAGAGAAAACTGTTTTGCTCTTTCTTGTCCAGATCTTCACTGAGGACTTGACAGAGGTGGAGACTTTGCCCCGGGACAGGGTACTGAACTTCCTGATGGAGGGCTTTAGGGATCTCGCCATCCCATATCTGGAGCACATCATCTACACGTGGGACGAGAAGGGTCCGGCATTTCACAATGTGCTGATCCAGCTCTACCTGGAAAAAGTTCAGACCCTCATGAAAGAGTACCTCAATTCACTGCCAGAAGGTATGAGCAAGAGAAAACAATAACTTATGCGTATGTATGTCAGTAGAGATGCTGACAAATATGTAACATTCTGTGAAGTCTACCTGATTAAAAGCTAGAAAATAACATTTTAAATTAAAATATTTAATTGTAGTGTTAGAGCTGCAGTGAAATGTGACACTAGAGGTTTAATATCTTTTTAACAAAATGCGCCTACCATTTCTGAAAGTCAGCCTACTGACAAAAGAATGTTTATTTTGTTGTTTTATGCAATTACATCTCTGCATGTGGATCCATTGTGCCTTTGCGGCCTCATCCAGCAAGCTGTCTGTCATTGTTTGGCTTAGTAAGCCTGTGTAATCATTTAGTGATTGTACACTGATACGGACCTCACATTCAACATTTGCAGAGATGCTCATTAATGTGCACTCTCTGTGAAATAAACAAATAAAAGCAGCTAATAAATAAATCTGTCAAATCTTATTGGGAAACATTGTTGTACATAGTCTACAATAGTAAGATTGTGTTTCCTGGAGATTGTGATTTCAGCTCAGAGTTATGATTTCTAGTGCATCCAGATGCTGTCTTATTGTGGTTGAGTGCAAATCATTTTTCAGCGTTGCGTATCACGTGTAGTTTTGTTGTCAAGAAAGAAAACTATACTTTTAAAACCCATTTTAAAGCAGTATTGTTTACATCATGTTTGCTTGCTAGCAGTTTCCTTCTTTGCTGCCGGATTACCAGCATGAGTGGATTAGTATGATATACAGTCACTTCTGTGCTCAGGCTTTAGTTTCTTCAGGGCATGCATGATCAATTTAAAAACGTCCACACTTTTGTTTTGTTTTTTTTAAAAGGTAATTTTTAAAGTTTTTTAGATAAATATATAATATTTTCTGTGTTTGGATGTGTTTTATATATTTTAGTGTAAAAATACAATACAATATCTCGGTGTTTCCAAACTTTTTCTTCTCAGTCTAATTGATACTATGTTAAATATATATATTTTTTATTATCAAGTAATCTGCAAATCAGGTTTTTGGATGCACAGTGTAATTGCTCAGTCAATACAACATAAGAACTGTATTCAAAATGCTCTTTATAAACAATTGTGGTATGTGCAGATCATTTGGTTTGGCTGACCAACTGTGCGAAACCCCCATATTCAACTTATTAAGGGGAACAAAGGAAACTAACAAAAGTTGCATATATTCACATTTCAGAAAGTGGAACCAGTAAAAAATTTGTATAAAATATGACTAGAAGTATTATTGGATTATCAGACTTGTCATAACAGTAATGTTTAGTCACCTATTGATAAATTTGCCATTTTTCTTCCTGCTCTAAACACCATAATTAAAACCTTTGTGCTGTTGTAGGAGTTCAAGCTGTTGCTGCAGGGAAGGAGGATGGTAAACTGGGAGAGTTCAGAAACAAGCTGCTGTCTTTTCTGGAGATTTCTACAAGCTATGAACCTGCCAGACTCATCAGTGACTTTCCCTTTGATGGTAAATTTACACTTAGATGACAAATGTGTGTTCAGAGAGCAAACAGCACATGAGGTTGTGTTTATTTAAGAAATACATATGGGCTTTGTCTCTGAAGAAGCTGAAGTAGTGAATGCACTGAAGTTAGCAACTTTGTAGCATTTAATCACAAAATACACAACAGCCTCTTGAAAATAATCTGTGCATCTTCTGTATCCCATTTCTACCGGTACATATGTTCTTTGTCGTGGAGGAAAGTTGTGCTTATATTTAAGATAAAGGGTGTAACTTGCACCTTTTGACTTTGTTTTCCCATCTGCAAGGCCTGCTGGAGGAACGTGCACTGCTTCTGGGTCGGATGGGTAAACACGAGCAGGCGCTGTTCATTTATGTGCATGTCCTGAAAGACACCCACATGGCTGAAGAGTGAGTCCTTCTGCAAATATCAGCAGTTTATTTGGAAGATTCTGCCCTTCAATAATATTGAATTTCAAACTTGTTCTACTGGAAAGCCGAATAAATTTTAAGGGCATCAACAGATCATACAGTGATTACCTTCTTACTGCGTATTATATCCAGTGCTACATAGCAAAAAGCATTAAGCAAAACTCTCACTTTTAAAATATTCCTGGTAATGCTTAATTTAACTGGCCCTGTAATTACCAATTAATTTCTTAGAAACTTGCCTCATAACTTTCTAAAAAGTAGCTGGTATTTATCTGTACATAAAGAAAATTTTTTACTAACTGTACGAGAATTAGAGAATGTGTACGTTGCTATGGTGCATGTGTAAGTTGTTATATTTTTTCCCTTATTTACCATTACTTACCTTGAGAATTTTCGTCCTCTCTCTTTTCAGATACTGTCACCGGCACTACAACAGTTCAGTCAAAGGCAATAAAGACGTAAGACTCTTATTTTCTAAATTAATTTTGACACTTTTCTATGGTTATTTTGTCCGTGAAATGTGTTGGATATTGTCGCTTGTTGTGTCCTGTCATGTTTAGTTTGTTACGACTACTTTATTATTTTGTTCACTCTGCTTCCTTCTGCTGTGTGTTATGTCCCTTTCTGCAGAAAGTGCTGTGCAGCAGTAATACATTTTTTATGGTTCAGGGTCCCTGTGACAGACACATAGCTAGTTCTACAAGACAGACTACCTCAGAAATGACAGCTGACATTGTCATGTGTCATGTGCTTAACTCTGTAACCAAACAAAACCAATACTGGATAGAAATGGAGGGAGCAAGCAAAACCAGTGGTTAATTATTGTGTCTGTAGAGATACCCAGAACATTCAATACCTGATAGCAGAAGAAATAGTGTGTCATTTTAGAAATTTCTCCAATAGTTTGAATATCATTACCATTCTCATATCAGTAAGTTTTACTATGCTATAGCATGAATACCACAAACAGCAGGACACAGCTGTTTGGAATATGGAATATGTTCAGAGGTAACATGTCCCAGCTATGAACATAGTTAAAGTACAGTAATTGAGGAGTATACCTTGTTTATTATTATTTTTGTTGTTGTTGTTGAATGATTTTCACACTTGTTTGAAACACATTCTCACTTATTTCATTATATAACGTAAAGTTCCAACTTTTTTCTTTTAATGATATTTTGAATAAAATTAAAAATTATTTTTTTAAAATATATTTTTGTGCAATTGTTCTCCGATTTCTTGTTTTCTAACTGAGCTTTCAATGTTTGTGGTCTATATTAACTAAAAAACATTTAGCGATTCATTCTTGCCTTACATTTTACACCTTGTTGACAAGATTTTGTGTATTGGCAGGTGCTATGTAGTTTATATATTTCAACTGACAAATCTACAGTCATTTAACATTTAAAGATTCCCATTCAGCTAATATTTCTCCTCTGCAGGTTTATCTGTCTCTTCTACGAATGTACCTGTCACCTCCTGATGCCCACTGCCTGGGGCCCATCAAGATGGAGTTGTTGGAGCCTCAGGCCAACCTCCAGGCGGCCCTGCAGGTCCTGGAGCTTCACCATAGCAAACTCAACACCACCACGGTAAACACCACAGCAGCTCTTCATTCCTCACCAGAGTGACTTTGGAAACAACCCTAGTGTGGTAATACAAATATTTCCACTTCTATCTGCTTGGACACTCGTTTAATGTACCAGGACAGATCAGACAGTGTCGATATCAAGTAAGCTGTCAGTCACAGAAAAGTACTCTTCTTTTCTTTACTCTGACTTTGATTTTTTGTGACATTGCCAAAGTCTTCTGACATAAAGTTGTTTAACTTCAATTTAACTCACTAAATCCATTAAGCTGCTCTTTAAACCAGAAAGTAAGAATTAGTTTCTAATTTAACCAAGGGCTTTATTTTTATTATTAGGTGTGTTTCTGCAGCGCTCAAAGGCAATAATAATTTCTAATTCAGACAAGATGTGGTGGGGGAAAAAGAAACTGAGAGTTGGTTTATTTAGACTCGATTAAAATTAGGTAAAATAACTCGATTAGAAATGTCACATCATACAAAATTTGACATTTGGTGTGAAATTAAAGCATCAACTGAGCTAAGAACAAAATTTTGTCTTAGTGTTTTTAGAGTGTGATCAGAAGGGTTTACACAGCCAGGGGTAATATATAATAAAATAATTATATATATCCTTATAATCTAATATTTCTTATTTAAAAATCTGCCCACACATGCTTATTAGCTAAGAGTTAATTGAAATATGTTATGTGTTATATTAGCTCACTACCTATTTTTCATGTCAAACCTTGATGTCATAATGCAGCAAATGCTGTTTAGTAAAGAGGATACTCTCGGGTAATGCTTTAAAAAGTTTTTTGGCTCTGTGTTTTTCAATAGGATCCAGCAGCAACAAATCTCTCTGCTCAGTCCACGTCAGCAGATCGTATATTTCTTTTCTTTGAAAGGCAGGCCTCCGTTGTGTCACTAAAAATATTTGAATGCAAAAGTTTAGCTGTTCTGAGTTATTTCACGGTTATAAAACACAGTGTTTTACTTTTAGTTTAGTCATTTAAAGTGGACTGCTGATCTGTGTCTGTCCTCGGGCATGTGAAATTAAGAGTTTCTCAATGGAAACATTGCAGCTTTATGAGCATGTTTAAGTTTCAGTCCCACTGGCTAGAACTCTACCTTGTCTCTTGTCTTGCCCCTTGTCTCCCTGCACTCCCTCACTGACTTTAATGCCACCCTGCTTTCATTTCCTTTTTCTGGCCTTGCTCCCAGACTCTATCGGCAAGTTAGATTAAGTGAGACAGAACAAGACTCTTAACATAGAACAATTTTCATCCATTTTAAGCATTCTAGCTATTTATTTAGTAGAGCCTTTTATTGTAGATGGTCACACGTGTTGAGAACTTAAAAATTGCCAGGATGTACACACACACATTTTTAATTTGGGGTACTGGGAGAGCTACATCTGACAATTTTTAAACCTTTAGAAACTGGCGATCTTACATTGACAGACGCTTCATACTGTTCAGTAATTGTCCATAAGTGCAGCACTGCGGTTGCGAGAAAATAAGCAGGATTTTCTACAACCACTTTTCACACATTTAAACAGTTATCACATTTTACCGCGGTGTGTTTGCCATTTGGAACAGCTGTTTTGGTGTGTGTTGCTACAAAGTATTTTCTGAACAGTTTTTTTTTTTTTTTCCATTCATACCTCTACCTAAAGCACTTCTCTCTCACACTGGCATAAAAGGTGAGACTGAAGTTTAGACAAGAAGAAGACGAACAAGATGAAAAATAAATCTAAAATCTCCTTTAGTCTATTTTTGCTGATCATTAATGTTCTAATGTAAGAAACACATTGTCATTCACATTCACCAAACAGACATTTGCAGCATTACATTTACAAACCTGCTTCTTGCACCATATAATCCCTTCTCTTCTATGCTAAACCTAGACTGTAACTGAAGGTGCATAGACGGAAAAATGCTCCCTACTTAAATGAAAGAAATTTTCTCCAGATGTGGTGCAGACATCATTGGTTCTCTGACACACGCATGGTGTTTCCATGCATGCACCGCACTGTTTCCATGCATGCAGTGCACTGTTTACACCATATGTAGTGGTGCATTCCTCCCAGACAATCTACCCTTAGTTTCAGCAGTCCACAAAACACTTGTCTAGAGATTCACACTCAGATTTTTAAGTAGTAATCCAAACAATTAATAATACAGCAGTGTGGCCAAGAAAACACATGAAGATCTGTTCTCGTATGTAAGAAATATTTACATGAATGCAGACAATTCCTAAGTTTTGTCCTAGTATTTTTCTATCCACTTTACACAAACACAAATTAATTAAAATTAAGGCTATTTGTACTAATTTAATTACCCCAAGCTTAATGACTGCTGTCATTGGTCTCTAAATCCAGAGCACAATTTATGTCAGCGTTATCACCATAATGCTTTATAAAATAATTATCACTTTAAAAAATATGGCTGAATATCCAACTGTAGAATCACTGAAATTGCAGTAGCCAGTTATTTTGGACAAACATGTGTTTGTCGAGTGTGTGTAGATTTACCTAAGAACAAATCCCAAAAAAGAAAAACATGTGAAATACATGCGTGAAAACTGCAGGTGCTTTTTTAAGAAACTTCTTCTTTCATAAATGAGGCCCATTGTGTTTAATCTCGTAACATGTCAACAAGCTGTCTGTTTGATTTCCAGGCCATCAATCTCCTCCCAGCAAATACCCAGATCCGAGAGATCCGGGTTTTCCTGGAGAGCGTCCTGGAGGAGAAGGCTCAGAGGAAACGCTGCAACCAGGTGCTGAAGAGTCTGCTGCAGGCTGAGTTTCTCAGAGTGAGTCCTACAGAATGTATTTACATGGCAGTTTGTTTAAATACGTTGTAATGTCAAATGTAGGTGGCCACAGCAGTGACTTGGGGTTGGGCAAAGTCAAGTTTAAATTGGTTTCATGTGGGGTCAGCAAAATTGATAATGGTGTTCTGACAAGGAAATATAACCTCAGTCCTTTCTTAAAAAAAATAACGATACTTCATGGGTGAATTACGTTTCTAAACTCTCTCTGATAAAATCAGAGCATAGGGTCAACTACAGAATTGTTTCCCTTCATCTGAGAGGGATTCAGTAACTATTCTTGGACGTCTCAGCTTGGTAGTTAATGTGTTTGTGTGACGCAGTCCTCAGATAGAAGTACAACTTGTCAGAACCATATGGCCATACAAAACTGGTGGGCAGTGGTGGACTAAAGGTTAGGTCAGGTCTTGTCATCAAAAGGCCACTGATCCGCAGGATTGACTCTAAGGATTGACCTTAACCCCAGCCTCAACTTCTCTAATGGCTGCTACTGGTCAGTGACCAGAAGATCTGACTGTGGTTATACCAGAAGCTTTTAGGTGTGAATGTGATCAGGGTGTTACTATAAAAAAGAAGAAGCCTGTAAACTGAATAAATGCAGGTTAAATTAAGTTATTACAGAGGAAGTTGAAGATTTGAACAATGTGGTAAAACATTAGCATCTCTGGTTGAGTTTCTGTTGCTGTTGTTTGGATTGAGTTTGTATTTGCTTTTGTACACTGTGCATTATTTTACAAGATGTGTTTGTCCTTTAATACTCTAATAGTAATTCTACCTCCACCAATTATGTTTGTTTCGGTCTCGTCTGTCTCTACTCACTAAACCTCGTTCTGTGTTTTCAGGTGCAGGAGGAGCGGATCTTCCACCAGCAGGTTAAATGTGTGATTACAGAGGAAAAGATCTGCAGAGTCTGTAAGAAGAAAATTGGAAACAGGTAACAATATTTCACGGTGCATGAATTGAGGCTCTCCTGATTTTAGATCCCTTTAAGTTCAGTTACCTGAGGTTACTGCGAAAATCCCAATTAATTTCAGGTTATGATAGTGTCAGTTTATCTTAGATTTTAGGCAGTTTGTTGCTTCTGTTGATTTAATTCTTGTTCCTTTTTAGTTTTAGTTTAAAATTTCAATTACATGTCAATTTGTCTCCTGTGATGCATCAAGGAATTTTCTCTCTTTATCTGTTTTTCAGTGCATTTGCCAGGTATCCCAACGGTGTGGTGGTGCACTACTTCTGCTGCAAAGACCGGAATGTGTGTCCCACTGAGCAGTAACTGCTCGGTCCTGATATGACGGTCAACTAATAAATAATTCCTCCTTCATCCTTGTGGACTTCAGTGCTCGGTTGAGTGTTTGAGACACTTGTTTCCAAAAGCACCTTACAGAACTACGTGTGCAGACATTTTTTTTTAAGCTGAGTTAACCTTGGGTACCATTATTGTCACACTCGGAGGGCATCCATCTGAAGCCGGAGGCTCCGACTTCTGTGCATGAAGTATCAGGAGGAATGTTCAAGGTCACTCAACAGGACAGGAGGGAAGAAATAAATAAAGAGAAATCGAGAAGTCGACTGTGACATTTGAAAAGCATGTGTCTCTGTAACGCTAGAAGGGATTCGCTGCCCTGCACATCGGCTCAGAAGAAAATGGGCACTATTGACAGACGCCCGGAGGAAGATGATAACAACCCTTGTTTCCCTGCCTCTGTCTCCCTCCCCTCCTGTAACACTGTGCAAGCTTCAAACATTGCTTGGAATGCCATATACACTCTACTGGAGTACTGTTAAATGCCTTCTGTGACTTTAAAGATTGTACTTACAGTGAAGTGCTATGTCATGACTTGTTAATTAGCATGTGCTGGTACTGACAAAGCAAAACGGCTTTTGTGTTGTAGTGTATGATTTTATTTAAATATCTGAGGTGACTAACATTCACAGTTACGTTCTCTTTGTTTTCTGTCTTTACACTTTACTCTCTACTCTTCATGCATTTTTGTCTCATCTGTCTTTTGTATTAATTTGTTGTATTCAGTTGTATTAAAAGTTTATGAAGTAGATCTACGGTAAGTGAGACTATGTCGCTCTTGAAAAGCAAAATGGAAGGATAATAGTCAACTGGTTGAAAGACATTTGTCTAAAGCTGCAATGATGAGATTATTAATCTTTCAGTTGACAGTCAAAATATACTAGTTCCAATGTCTCAAACACAAATGTTTACTTTCTTCGCTGCAGTATATACACTTTATGGACATAAGTATATTGCCCATTATACCACAAATACTTTATGGAGGTCCCGCTTTTGTAGCTATAAGAGCTTCCGCTCTTCTTGACTTTCCACAAGGTGTCAGAGTGTTTGTGGGAATTTGTGTCCATTCGTTCTGTTGGACGAGAAGGCCTCGCTCACAATTGCTGAATGCCGAACTGTTGCCACAAAGTTGAAAGCATAACATTGTCCAAGATGTCTTTGTGTGCTGAAGCATTAAGATTGTCTTCACTAGAGATAAGTGGCCTAGCCTAAATCAGAAAAATGGCTTCATATCATTAGGATTCCCCATGTGGCCAAATACCTTTGTCCATATAATGTATGTCATTTGGGTGGTAAGCAAATTTAAATTTTAAAAAAATCACCTTTTAAGTATTTTATAGACTAAAAAGTCAGCAATTAAAATAAGTTGCATCTGTCTGAAGTTTAACATCAACATTCACCACAATTGGCTTCTAGTTAGACCAGAACAAAGGCTGTAGCTGCAGATGTCCCTTTGCTTATAAGATAAAATGTTTGTTTTGTCATTTCTGGTTTCAGATGTTGCATAGTCTTATTATAAGACTGATCTCAAAGGTACAGCACTTTAAAACGGGTGGGTTTATTATAAGAAATTGAAGTGAGAAGAAGTATGATCTTTTCATTTTATTGGCAATATTGTTGTTTGTTTTGTTTTTTTATTTAAATGTGCGCGTTTACTGTCTGCCTGGGAGATCATTCATGAAGCATGAATAGTTCTCTTGACAAATAAACTGAGGTGATGAATGTGTGTTCTGTTTGTTTAAGTTGTGGTTTAGAGTGCTGTTGCTCAGTGGCGCACGATTGAGTCATGTTTTAACCAAGATGTCTGCATCTAAATAAAATCTAAACAAGACAATCTAACAAGTTCACTTCTCAGAAAGCTGTAGCTGTGAGCATCTGCTCCCATCTCCCTTCCCTTCTGCACTTAAATGTTAAGACATTTGCCAAGACTGTTTTTTTTTTTTTTTATATTTGTGTGTTTACTTTACAAGTGTTGATAACAAATTTCTCATTAAAGTTATTTCATTTTTGAGGCACAGTGCAGTAGATATCGTCTGTTTGGCTTTTTGCAGCAATAAACGTTTCCACTCATCTTCGTGCCTGTGTGAGACCACTGGTTCTGACAGAGACACAGCTGTATTCACTATCAACAGGACAACAAAGGATTTTATGCTTGAATTTGAAATGGACATTTATGAGACCCAAAAATAAAAATGTGAAAATATTCTCTTGAAAGTTGTACATGTATTTGGTATAAGATGTAGGGCAGCAATTTAGCACCAGGAATAAAATAAGTAAATTACTAAAATCAAAGTTTAATGTATAAAAACAAAATAATGAGACAAGGTGAACTTATGAATTAGAAATAAAAATGTGAAGTCATCAAAAGAAAAAGTTGTGATTTATTAAGTAAATAAAGTTCAAACAGAATATATGATGGTGCATTAGTCCATATGAAATGGGCAGCTTATTCATCTGCAAAGGCTTCATCAATGCTGAAAAACATGTCTAGGTTTTAGAGCAGCACATGCTCCATCCAGACAAAGTCTTTCTCAGGGAAGCTCTTACATATTTCAGCAGGACATTGCTAAACCACATACTGCATCTATGACAGCAGCATGGTTCCATAGAAGAGTCCTGGTGCTGAACTGGCCTGTCTGAAGGGGATCTCATCTCTCAAGCAAGAAGGTGACAACGTTACTCTCCCAAAACTCCAGCAACTGGTCTCCTCAGGTCCCAAACGTTTACAGGCTGTAAAGGGGATGCTACACAGTGGTGAACATGTCCCATCATGTGTTGCTGCCATCAATTTAAAAATTGCCGTATTTTTTTCTTACAATGGTTAATTCTACTAACACTAATATAACCTTATTATTTGTAACCATATTGTTACCAAATTTGTATTGTTTAGCTTTACCTATAGTAGTAGTAATAGTTGCTGCTTCATTATCAGCATGCCATTAACATAAAATGTTCCTAGTGTGCAGTTGCTGGCCCATCCAAGCTGCCCAGTGCTATTTTGCTGCTTATTGTTGTTCTGTGTCCTGTTGTCCTTTCCTCTCTTTCCTTCCATTCACCCCCAATTGGTTGAGGCAGATGGCCGCCCACCCTGAGTCTGGTTCTGCTGAAGGCTAGTTCAAGGGGATTTGTTGGGTTTTCTATATAATTCCATGTAGTTGTATTGTTAAATTTTTTAAGGTCTTTAACTTTACACTGTGAGGTTCCTTGAGATGACCTTTGTTATAATAATAATAATAAGCTTTATTTATAGTGCACTTTTCAAAACATTTGTTACAAAGTGCTTTACAAGAGAGAAACACAATAATAACAGAAAGATCACAAGAAGAACACAATAATAAATAATTGTTGTGATATGGTGCTATATAAATATCCTCTATTATTACTAAAAGCAACCCCACTGCCACCAGCGTGTTACAGTATTATTGAATTGAAATATAAAATTATTATTAATCATGATACATCATAATTACAAAGTCTTCCTGAAATGGGCCTACATAATGAGTTTTTTAACTAGTGGTATTAGAGGAAGGTAGGTTGGTGTTGGTATCTGTGAGTGCAATACTAAAGCAAAACATCAGAATCCTTGTTCTGCCACCAAGATATTAAATAATACATTTGATTTGTTTATAGTTTTTTTCCCCCTTTCCTACTCTTTTTGTTCTCTGGAAGGGAAACAAAAATCTGTTCATGGATACTCAACATGCCATCTCATCTGGAAGCCTTTTCCCTGATAGGCCCATTATCTTAGGGACTGAGGCACTGGAGAATACCCACACTGTTACTTGTCCCACTAATGGACTTCCTACACTGAGCCGAGCCAGCTGGAGTAACAGAATCACAACAGGCCGACTGCTCAGCAACGCAGTTAGTCACACACCCTCACAGAGAAGTGTGCCAACTGTTTTCTACATCGAGGCCTCAGATGGATCCTGATGACTCCCTCGTCTGGGCAAAGAGACAGAATCGAGCCTGAGAACCCAGCCCAAACCAGCAGAATATCAACTCATGATATGAAGAAGTACTAAATAATTTATCATGCTCCAAATTATTGTTTCTTTTTTTTTCTTTTTTTTTTTGGACTGTGTGTGTTTCACTGGGATGCTGTCATGTCTTGGAATAATGCGCCAGTGTGCAAATGGAAAATATGTTCCAACAGGAGTTTGCCCAGATTAAACCAACCCAACCAACCTGGTTTTACTGCACCACTGGCAGAGAAGAAACACCTCAATTAATTATTGAAGTTTTGTTTGTGCAATTACTGAATAAATTATGACAATGATGATCCAGTCAGTAAAACTTCAATTGTTATTGTGACTCTGTGGATAAAAATGTTGGTCTATAACTATTAGATGAATTTCCATGACACTTGTACAGACATTAGTTGTGCCCTGGGGATGACAAAACCTCATGAATCTGTTGATCCCTATGGTAACTATTAGTTTCCACAATCTCAGCCTCCACCAGCACATCTAAGTTTTTTACTTATCCTATAAGATACTAATATTGGGCTTGTCTCCTTGTGTACCATCTCATGAATTCAGATGTCTCAGTCTAAGTCCTTACAGCTGTTTAAAAGGACCAACTCTTCTTTTTAAAATGTTCTAATTAATGAATTATCAATTAATTTAGTTTTAATCTTTATACTGTGCCCCATTTTATTGTAAAACCAGATTAAAGTCCCACGAAGTCAAACGCACAGAGAGCCTGGCTGAAGAAAAGATACTCACCTATCTAAACCTTTTTGAGCAAGGCTTGCCTTTCCAACCAATCAGTGAACCAATCCGAGATTGCAATTTGATACTGAGCAATCCCTGAAGGGCTGTGTAGAACAAAGTAGAGAGAGGGACAGATACCCATGCTACTAATAGCATATTGGAACTTTAAGTTTGTCATCTTCTCTGGATTGGTTTCACACATTTTGGGACAGAAATTCACTTGATAATCATCTAACTTTCGCTTTAGCTCCACCTTGAATTTGACTTTTGTGTCTTTTCGTTACTATGTACATTAGTGTGTGTCTAAAACAAAACTCACAAGACCAAACAAATTAAGTTTTAATTTCTTTGCAAATATTTGCTCATGTTTTGTGTGTTGTGGGTTGGGTTTGATGTGTAGGACACAAAAGCAAATGGGCACTATTTGACAATATCTGCATGTCAGTTAGTGTAATTTCCTGCTCAGGAGGTTCTGTATCCTGTAGCTCCACCCGTCTGGTATGACTTGCTTAAAACAAACCACATACACTTTGTTCAGTTGGACGTCACTGTTTGGAGAAACGCTTTACTGCTCTCACGAATGCCCGGTTATGAAAACAGCTGAGCTTACAGTTGGTACAGTAACTTAATGAGAACAACAGCAGGTAGTGATTCTTTAAATGTTGTTTGGCTCAATTTTATTTGTGGAATCTTTGTATAGCAGATAATTGGTCACAAATAAAGAATATATGGTAATATTTATTTGATACACTAGATTTTGATATCAGAGATCTACAAGACAAATTTGGCCCATGTAGACGCGACTTCAAACTAAGCAACATCACATAAATGCTTAAAAACTCCAAGACGACTGATCAACCTCTGCTAGTTTGTGAAGACTTTAGGATGTGGCCTAAACTTTTAACTCTTAACGTCAAACTACATTTTCGCTTTTTCTCCTGTTTAACTAAAACGCACTGTCAAGGTTGCTGTAATCAGTTATTCTCATATTGGGTGTAAAAGTCGTAACATAAAGTGTAAAATATCTCAATATGGAATCAAAATATTAAATAGAGGCGAGAGAAAATACACAAAAAATGACATCTTGAATTATAAACAGAAGCTGGAGATTTTGGTTGTATCACATGGTCCTACTCAGAGCATAGAGATGGAGAGTGAGTGACCCTCAAAACATGGATTTTGATTAAACTCCCAAAAAACTTAAATTATCCAGAGATCGGTCACTTAAGCACCTTATTGTTAACAGTTGCCGCTGGTCTGCAGTGAGGCACTTTGGCTCTGTTCCCTCCTCATCTGGACAGAAGAGCAGATAAATTCCTGCTCACTGTGTGTTGCTCTCTGACATGCAGTGTTTGCGTAACACCCACACAGAGACACACACACACACACACACACACACACACACACACTCAAGACTGAACTTGTACATAGCAGATGAGCAAAGGTTAAAGAAGTGATGAGATGGTTTTACACTATTATCATAGTGGAATTCTATTGAGGCTTACAACACTCTTTGAGTGTGTGTGTGTGTGTGTGTGTGTGTGTGTGTGTGTGTGTGTGTGTGAGTGCAAGCTGGGATTTGTGCTTGTCTTTGTTCACTTTTCTGGAGACACCATTTTGGCACAGCTGCCTGAAATGCCAGCAGTGATTCTCAGTGGAAGTAAAAGGCTGAGGGCTCTGTGGGAGAAAACGCAAAACCTACAGCAAATTTTCTTTCTGCTTTCTGCTACAAAATCTTTACATTTGCCACTACAGTGTCACAGAGTGTCAGAAAAGGGTTTATGTGCAAATACATTTTGCTTGGATTTTACATTATTTTTATTAACCTTGGTTCCCTGATATTTCTGCTTCTGCTGATGTTTGTGTTCAGCACTAATTAGGAAATGTTAGCATTTACATTAAACTAAACTGGTGAATGTGACAAACATAGCTTAACCTCAGTGTGTAAGCAAAGCCGTGGTTAGCTTATTTGTGACTGTGCTGACGTTAACAGGTGTTAACATGGATTATGGTTTTGTTTGAACCAAGGATACAACTTACCTATGTCCAATTTATCCTCTTTTAAAGTGATAGAATTCACATTCGTACCTCATATTCATTTTATGCATTTTGTGATTTGATGTTACATTTAGTTCAGTCGGTAGAGCTTGTCATCCCCAGGGTTAGCGGTACGATTCCTGGTTCCTGCTGGCTACATGCCGAGGTGTCTTGGACAAGACAAAAGCTGTCCATACAACAATTTCTCTAAGGGGATCAATAAAGTATGTCATTATCATTATGTACTATTGTGAAGTTGAATGCCGACATTACACATATTCAGAGGCACAGCACTTGAGATGACTATGCCTTTGCTGGGTGGTAGCCAATGTGCTTTTTTTTTTCAAGATTTATTTTAAGGTTATACACCTTGACGTCAAGCTGTGTGGAGCCCATAACTCACTATCCATTTCGGGCTCCTACACATGCAGCATCCCACTTGTATCAAAAACAGCCCAATATACAATATAAACCCTAAATTAAGCACTGGCCACTTTAAAGCTATAACATGCAGCTTGAGCTTGTGCTAGCATGACTCCAGAACCTCCCTCTCCCTGCTCGGCTGTGCTCTGCTGTGCTTCGCAATGCTCTCGGTTTCAGTCAGAATGAAATTACAATAGATGAGAATGCTCCAAAACGGACTTATTAATCAAAAATTTATGAAATTCAGTGACTGGTTAGAAGACCAAGTCTCGCTCCACAGCTTTTGGAGCCAAGTATTTCTGCCAGTTAATGCCAGTGCTGCCTAGTGAGTCTGGGTCACAGGCGGCTTCGACACCAACTTAGCACAGCAAATGTATTTTCATGAAAAGATCCATGTCAAGCTGTTTTACCATCATTGCAAAGGGGTTTTCTAAGGATCAGTTCTGCTTTTAAATTAATAAACTTACATTAGCAAACATACAGTGCTATTGGAAGAGAGTACTGTTAGCTGATTACTGGCCTCTGTGTGTCTAAGGTATTTTTTCTGTAACATTTTCCTAACAAGACTTTTGTATGTTGAAACTAATAGTAATGTTTTATGGAAAAAAGCTGAGCCAGAAATCACTTATTAACAGTTTATAACATTTAAAACATGAGTTATTGTAAGAAGTTTATTCATGAGCTATTAGCATCTACAGATTGGACTGGAATATTGATGACTGTTTGTTATCAATTAGAAAATTAGATATTGTATAGTAACACTATTGCAAAATACTGCTGCAGACATGATGACTCTTTGTTGTTGACCTAATGACATTTACAAAAACATTTTATTGACTTTCTAACAAGCTGACTTCTAATGAATCAACACTGTCAAAGAAGTGTTACAACCTTACCACCTAGTAGTTATTACTTATGGTATAAAGCGACTGAATAACCCTTTGCTTTTTTTAAGCAAATATGTAAAGAAAATTAAACTGTCATATTAATCTGATTGTCCTTTGTATTGTTGTGATTAGTTTGGCAGTTTTACATCAGTCCTGACTATTAACAGATTAACGTTTAGTCTTGGTTCCCACACTGTGTATTTAACTTTCCAAAGTTTCCAATTTTGACGTTTTTTCAGTGTCGACATGGGAACGTGGAGCTTTGTCTTTCCACGAGTCTCAGGGGAGGGACTGTTGACACGAGTGGTGGACTGACCCTGCTGGAAACTCCACTTGCAGCCATCATTTCCTCTCTGCACCCACTAATCTTCACATTAC
>OMLM01002220.1:28137-45514 GCA_900302695.1 Helostoma temminkii | reverse complement strand
GCAGATAGTGCATTCTAGATCTCCCCTGATTGTGTGGCAGATAATCAGCCGGTTGGTTAACAGCCAGGGTAATTTGACTAGTTTTTTAACCTGCAAGGATCTGGTAAAATAGAAGGATGGGTAAGATATTCACCACTGTGTCACTGCTGGCCACTGGGTTGAAGCCTATGGAGTGATACACTAAAGTACCACTGAAGTTGCTGATATGCAGTTTCACTATTAAAACCCATACAATTCTAAGAAAGTGGCTACTGAAGAACTGTCCACAGTAGTGGCCATTATGGATAAAAGGGTTTGATATTGAAAAGCCAAAGAAGTCAAGGCTGACTCATTTTTATTTACTCAAAACCATCACCTTTTGATATGTGGCTTTGATTGATCACTGGCTGAGCTCTACAGGCTAAAACAAGGCCTCCAAAACTAGAAAGACAAGCTGATTTATTCTCTTTCTTTCTCTTCTCTAGTCTCTTTCATTTTCTTTTCCACTTATTTTCTTTTACTGTTTTTGGTTCTTACTGTCTGCCACATTCCTCCCCACCTGTCCTGTAATAAATAAAACAATCATACTGTACAAGATCCTCACCACCCAGCTCCTCTTCCACTGTCAGTCACCATTTCTTTCTGATTTGAAAACAGGCTCATCTGATGGACGCTTTGTCCTTTACCTCAAAGACATAATTGCATTTTGAGAGGGACAAATGACACAAGGGCCAGATTAATCACAACACTAAACTCGTTTCTGAAAGACAGTTGTAAGGTGGGGGGGTACTGGGCACTGATACTTCGCACTGTCTCCAGACAGGAGTGCACGTCTCCAGCAATGAGATGTGGCAGGGCTAATACTGCATGCACACTGTGGCCTAATGAGAAGACATTCAGGTCAGGATGATGAGACGCCTGTCAGCCTTCGCAGAAATCTGCAGCCAACTCTGAACAGCAACAGATTTTTCAGTGTGTGTGCACTTGTATGTGTGTTTTATGACCTGTCCGCCTGCTTTTGGGTTCTCGACTATAACTTTGCAATATGCACTTTACAATATGTAATTATTAGGAGTATTCAGAATGGATTTTAATTAAAGCTACAGCATAAATTTGGCCCTTCTAACCAATCAGATATTTTATATATTTTCTGCTTGATAAGTAAGTAACTTCTTATTTGTTTCAGTTTGATCATGACTAGTGGAGACAGGGAGTCTCTAATGCTGAAAGCTTCTAAAAGGTCTAGATGTAGGTGTAGTTGCAATTGCTCATCCAAAACTGCTCAAATGACATCATACAAACTATAAAGCTCCTCCATGTGATGTCGTAAGAATGCTTTCTGGTGTAAATTCCTTGCAGGCATCTGCTCCCAGACCAGGAAGAAAGAGAATGTTTCAGACTAAACTACTCTTACTACAACTCCTGCTCATTTAGTACAGCTCTCTTCCCTAAACCCAGAACTGCAGATCTGCCAGGTCAGTTTGAGTGACTAGTGAGTTAGTAGTGAAGTTCCTGTAAAGTGAAAAAGTCACACTGAATTGTCTGAAAGTCATGTACATGAAAATCATCATCCAAAACATCCAAAAGCAACAACTGAAAAACATTTACTCTCTGACTTAACTATACACAATATATATATGAGAGGGATATACACTCACTGACCACTTTATTATTTATTGAAGGGCCTTTGGCAACTGCTCTCTGCTGTAAGTATTTGCCACATTAGAGCGTTATTTATCTACACACACGTAGGCCATCACTGTGAAGCTGACAGGTGCAGCGGGGTGGGGTGGTACGATGGGTTGAGGAAAATAGCAAGTGATTTTGGAGGGCAGCAAGGAAGCCCATCACACACACACACACACACACACACAATGGGCCTCGGCGGCAGGCCTTCCTGGGGCTAAGTGGCATTAACCTCCTTCTCTCATGGGGCCCAGACAAAAGCCCCCCAGGACCACTAATAATCACCACTCTATCTGCCCCCTCCCCCTCCACCACAACACTCCAGCTCCAGCCTTTATATCTGGGCTCTACAGTACAACATCAAAGGGGAGAAATTGTTCAATAAAGTTTGAATCAAAACACAAAAAACGGGCGATACTGAAAATAATGTTAGAGTCAAGCTTAACTTAACTTACTGTTACAGTTGCAATATTCTTTATTGATAATATGCTCCAGGCGTACATGTACACACAGTAAACAAAGAAGAACATTCCAAAAGGCTTTGGACTGTTTGTCTCTTCATAATGCAGGTGGATAGTTTAACCTCCAAACGCTTGTCTTCATGGTTCTTCATTGTTCTTCCCAGTGTCTGAGTATTTAGCTCAAAGTTGACCAACCCTAGCTGAACCTAAACATAATTTCTAAATTTCTGCCCCAAACCCTCCACTTCAGATATGCTTGTAATTATATTCTGGCACGGATAGAAGTGTAGATTTGGTCTCTGATCACCTTCAAACAAAGCATTTTAGTAACCAATCTCTTAGTCTTTATTTAACAAAAAACTGTTTGTGTTGTTTCAAGGTTATTAAAATTATGGAGCTATTCCAAACTCAAATGACATGTAAGACTGATGTCTGATATCAAATATTTACAGTATGTGTTTATATGAGAGAATGTAATGTAGATAGTATATAGGCGGTAGTGTGTGCAACAATATACTGGATGATATATGAAGCCTACTGTGTGGGGGCAATGTTGAAGCAGGAGTCACTGGTGTGGAATGACACACGCTCTGCTTGGATTTGTTCATTTTCAACCCTCCATTCTCTGTTTTCATCATGAAACAATACATTTAACTCTGTCTGTCCTTCACGCCCTCTGTGAACAGTGTAGCAGTAGGAAAAGGGAGTGTACACAATGCGTATCACTGCGGCTTTAAGTGACTTATAATGAGAAGCTTGAAAGACTCATGTCATCTTTAAATCATTACATAACTGTTGTGATTAAAACACTGAGCCCTACAAATTGATTGTAAAGCTGCATTCATTAACATTTACAACAAAGGGAGAGACAGAGAAAATGAAGGAATGTGAAGGGGCAGGAGTGTAGTGGCAGGCCCAGAAAATTTTCATTGCGGTGGCCAGGTCGAGCCAGTGAAAATCTTAGGGTGGCACACCAAATCGGCCCTCCTTGTGCTACCTCAGATTCAGTTCAGCTCGTGGCTGTGCATTGCCTGCCATTTGATTCTTTTTCATTGAAAAGACAATATGCATCCAACACATTTACCTAAATTTTGAGAAACACACAAACATTGCAAAAAAATTCACACGGGGGAGAGCTCTCTAGGGGAGCCAGTGGGGTGGCCAGCAATTTTCCAGGGGTGCCCCCCCCCCCTTGGGGCCCCACTGCAGGAGTAAGGCAGTGGGGGAGGTGAGAGTGTAGGATCTGGAGGGAGAGAGATAACGGAGCTCTCTCTTTCTGAGTGCGACTGGTCGACAGAGATAGGGTCGGGGCCCACCGTCCCTAATCTGCTCTGCAAACACACATGCAAACACACTCAAATCCACAAAAACACACCTTATCAATGATCACATTTACTCAGGCGAGGTGTTCATCAAAACCTGCACGCTCAGTGAACCTCCACTTTTAATCCAACTAAGCAGCATTTGAGAAAATGAGCTCTGTACCTGTGTGTGTAAATTACTGCAGATAGAAGGTGCAGTAATGCTCTCGTGCTAGTAGCTGTCCCACCTACCAACAGCAGCATTTAAAGTTAGGGGTCTTGCTCAAGGGCACTTCAGCCAGCCCTGTCTACAACATCAGACATCCATTTTGTCTAACCACAGTGTTATTAATGACTTTGTATGGCTGAGCTTAGGCATCCATATTACTTGGCTAAGGTTAGAATAAGGTTGTGGTCTGGCTAATAGAGAAGCATTGCTTTTTTTTTTTTTGGTTTATCCAGTGGCTATACCCAGTGGTATTTAACTTAAAATAAAACCATGATATTTGCCTCACTCTAACCAAAGTGCTGCTGTTATAATAAAAAAATGTTGAGAGATTCTCATTTCTGTCACTTTGAGGTGAACTTCTGACATCAAACCCAGACTGAGCTGCACACTGGACTAAACTAGACTACAGTAAACCAGAATTGATTTAGATCTAAATGAAGTGCCATGTGGTTGCTCCAGCAGAGAGGTGACAGCAATTAAGTCACACTGGGATCAATGGTCTAATAACCAATACCCTACAAAGAAAACATCCTTCTAAATGTACTAACACATAAACACACAAAGCTTCATCGGACTCATAACTGCATCAGCCTAGGAGAGCGAGTAGGGGAAATGTGTAGAGCACTGATTACAGATTGCTCCCAGATTGCAAGTGGGCTAATTTGGCTCCTTAGACCATGTGTTCCAATCAAGCTTAGCAACCAAACCAACTGCAAACACAAACACACATCACCTTCTCTGTCCCCAACTAAGAAGACAATAAAAGCTCAACCTCAACACCATGACACCACAAGTAACCCCAAACCTCTGTTACAACACATACTCACACACACACACTCTGCCTGGCAGCATCGTGACATGCAGATAATGTCTGGACAGCGTCGTCCCCTGCAACTGCTCTCTGACTGCAGGTCCTCGACACTAGATGAAGCTACTGATACAGTCCCCAGAGGTCCCACTGAGGACGGAATAATGTGAGCACACAGTGAAGTGAGGTTATGTTGTGATGATAGCAGCCGACACTGGAAGTGTCTGTCAAAATGAGCAGAGAAGCAGAAGTCAAATAGAGGAGCAAAGTCTGTCCGTGCCTTTGTGAGTTCACAACAAAAATACATAAATGGACACAAAAGACCTTAATTAGATACTGTTCAGGAAAAGAATACATGAATACAACAGAAGGCAATTAAATTTGTAGACAAGAAAAGAATCAGAAGAAAACAATGAATAGAACTTAAAAGAGTTCTGACAAATAAGATGTATTTAGTAATTACTAAAGTTTACTGGTTTGAAATGGATGGATTTTCAGGTAAGCCATTAAATTTTTTTCATTCTGTGCGACATACATTTCTAGGAGGCATCTACATCCATATATGTACAGCCCAAAAACGCATAGATGCCAGCACAATGACTGTGCCTGTGCCGGACAAGTAAATCACACACCTTTTCCAACTGTACCTCAGTGTGCTGTAAACAAAAGCGAAAGCCCTTTCCTGTCCTATTTCTACGTTACTATTTTTATAATGTTTCTTTTATTATTGAGAAATGCTTTGGATAAATAATAATAAATAAAAGATATACATATTACACAATACATGGTGACAGTATACTTTTTACAGTATCATTTACACATAAAACAATAATACCATAT
Source organism: Helostoma temminkii (assembly GCA_900302695.1). Lineage (NCBI taxonomy): Eukaryota > Metazoa > Chordata > Actinopteri > Anabantiformes > Helostomatidae > Helostoma > Helostoma temminkii. The sequence goes on along the minus strand of OMLM01002220.1, from coordinate 40,210 downwards.
GACTCATCAAATGAAATAATGGTATTCATGACTTGGCAACTTATTTTCAGATACTCAGCTGTTTTTTTTCTTCTGCACTACAATCAAAGTACGAACCAGAGTCACTGTAGTGTACTCTACTCTGTACTGCCACATTCAGCCTGAGGGCATGTCGTCTGCATACACAATATGACATGTGTCAGGACAAACAGACACACACAAACACATGTGCCCAGTGCACTCAGTAAGACAGTGGCGATGATTGACAGTGAAAGGAGATTCACTGCTGTAGTTCCAGTGTCATTGCAAAGACCCACAGGATGAAATATACAACTGGTTTGCTTCTAAGCTGCTGCTGCTCTTTCTGGGTGAACGTCGCCCCTACAAATAGGATTTTGAACATAAATGCGGCCACAAGTCACCTCTAACCTCAGTTTATATCATCAAACAGCAGAGATACTTTGTTCTTCTGCTCTAAAGAAGTGGTCATTACAGATTGTAAGAAAAGTGTCAGCTGCTAGTCAGTAGAGCCTGGATGGCTCTTAACATGGCCACTAACTCTGACCTTAACTCACCATACTCCACTCCTTTTATGGAGTCTCAGGAAATAAGAAAGAATTACACAAAATATGTTTTTGTGATGAAACAGACAAAAACCCATGAGTTCCTGCAGGCTCTTCTCTGCACTGTGAAAAGTGCTTCCTGTGTGCGAGTGGACACACACCCAGTATAGACACAAATACAAGTCTTGCACAAGTGCTGCTCACACTGGTCTTCTGGTGTACATACCACTTTAAAGTCCAATTTCTATGATAAAGTAATTAATTTTATTTAGATTTATGGTGAGACATAGACATTAATTAAGGGAGTCAGAGAGTGCATAATAATGGTCTCTATTCTCATTACATAATTTTTATTGGCTGTTATTAATGAAAATTAAATCAAAGCCCATCAAGTCATTGTAATGTAAGTCACAAAAGACACACCTTAACCACAACAAGCAGAAAACCCCCAACAGACATTTGCTTTATTTATCTACCATGAACACTGCAGATATGAGTCAGGAAGGGACTGCCTTCTGCTTGGTGGAGTTCCAAGAAGGACACAGAGACTTTGTATATGTGTGTGTGTGTGTGTGTGTGTGTGTGTGTAGGTTTGGAAAGGGTCCCAGACTTGGCCAGTTCCAGTTCTCATGTTCACGCCGTATTACCTCATCGGCCGTGACACACACCCACAGCAAACCAACACTACAGGTGGCGGGGCCAAACCAGCGCATCTTTCTACCAACACACATCAAACAAGCATGCAGGCCAAGCCAACAGCACAGTCTAGTAACCTGACACACAACAGGGCAGCAGGGTGCAAGTGTGTCAGCTATTATTTGCCAGCAGCTTTCATTTGAACACATCTTTTAACTTTTAGTGTTTTTTCTTTCCATTGTGGAAAGTAAGATTCCTTCTGCTGCTCAGTCATCAACACTGATGACTTTGTATGACATGTATGACACTGAAGTGCTGATGGAATACACTTAGCATGTCATGCATGCTAGAAAAACATACAATACGACACAATGTATGTGCATAAACTGACCTTAATTTGGAACCTAATTAAGGATTATAATTTCTTCATTAATCCAGAACTGCTAGTAGTGAAATGTGGCTGTAACTTTGACTAATAAGTAGATAACAAATCAACCACAAAGTAACATTGTCTCTAATATATCTCCATGAAATAATCATGAGAGACATAATTTCAGAGTAGGAGAGGTTACTGACTCACACTGAAGCCGTGTCTGTGACTACCTACAGCATCCCAACTCCATTAGGACAAAACAAGTCTATCAAAAGCCAGCAAATGTAGCTCAACAGCACATGGAGAGCCTATCCATCACCTGGCTTATCCAGTGATGTTGTTGTTCTGAGGAGAGTGCAGAAATATTAGCCCTTTAGAAATACACATTACTAGAAATGAGAATAAGACACTGCCAATGGTGGGGAGGAAACATAAGTGCAGTAGATGAGCCATTTGATTTTACTGCCCCCAAAATAATGAGGAAATGCTGAGAAGGTTTTCAACATATTAGCAGCTGAAAGTGATGAAATAATCAAGCTGTAGTATGATATATAGAATTATATGGTGCTAGATGAAAGTCAGTAAAATCTAAATGGGTAAATTCATTAGGGAGCTGATTTTCACGTAATGTCATGTGGGACAAGTTGTCATTTTATCCTGATCTTAGGTGTTCTAATCAACATTTTATACCATGTAAGCAAGGTTTCCAGTGTGCATAGTGTAAGTAAAGTGAAAGGTGTCACTAGTGTATAAACCCAGAGAATTATAAGTCAAGATAATTGTTGTTGTGCTATCTAGTGTCAGTCAGTTATCAGTCATTATCATGGCCACAGTTATGGTTTAGTAGGGCACAAACAGTAACTGAGGAAATTACATAACAATTACCCAGTAATTGTTGCATAACAAAAAAAATTGTCAAATCCAATTATGCCAAAATCATTTTGGCATAATTGAAATCCAATTATGCCAAAATCATTTTTGGCATAATTACCTGGTAATTTGAACATACTTGTAATGAAATGGAAACATGTGAAAGTTTGAAATTTGAATACAACTGCTTGAAAGTCATTGTACTATTAAGACATTATTTCACCTAATTACTATGTATACTATACTAGTATCAAGATACAATAAAGTTCTGTTGATGTTGTGTAAAAGAAATTGTAAAATGTAAAAGACCACATTTCCAGGTAATTATATTTACATGTCAAACTTTTTTCACATGATTCAGTTGCAATTTCATTTAAATGATGTACCAGTTACATGCTAATTATTGTGTAATTAACAGGCCCATGTGTATAAGGGACTTCTCTACAGCTGAGTAGCTAAAGACAGGTACTTTTCTTAGAGGGAGCTTTTACTCGGGTAGAGGGAATAACAGCACTAACAGCTTTGCTACTTTGAGAGGATAGTAATTACCCACAGCTGTAAAAGGTCACCTGTCAGAAAAATGTAAATATAGGTTGCTTCAAGTGTTGAACAAACGACTAATGCTGTTGTGGGTGAAAAGTACTAATACCATATTATATACTGTAGTACTGCAAAATCTTTCTTTGAAGACAGAGGACAGAAATATACTGATCACACTCTGATTCTAGACTGACCTCTGAGAATATAAGTCTTCACAGCTTTTCAAGCATCAAAGCCAGTGTCTGACTGTAATAAGCATTCTGCATAAGACATATTGGACTTATCTAAGTTTATAAACATTAAAAAGCTTAGTGGGCCTGGTGCACAGCCCTGAGGAATGTCATAAAAAAGCTCATCTCATTTTCAATAAGAGTACACAGCACAAATGTTTTCCTCTCATAGTCTTATCAGGGAATTTACATTAACTGCAATGCTAAAGGGAATATTTAGCCAGCTGAATTATGCTGACAGGGAACTACATAAGACGGGGTAAGTGTAAGATCAATCAGTGATAGCTATTCTTTAGCTCCTACATTTTTGCAGCCAGCCTGACGTGGTGTCTATATCCGCTTAGTGTTCCTCCATCTGATAGCACTACCATTTTAATTTGGCGAACCATACTGCTGATAGATTGGAGGTCACCTTCAACGCTGAAGCGGTGTCTTTTCCCGTTTTTCCTCGTCATTTCACAGTTTCAAGTCATAATTCCACTCTGGGGTCAAACACTTTAGATTGCAGCCAGTCAAAACTGAAGAATATCAAAGAGCGGGACAAAACTGATGCAGTGCTCTCTTCAGAAAGGCCAGTATTTCTCTGTCCTAACTGCAGATTGCAGCAGTTACTCAGTAGCTGAGTAAAGGTGATTGGATGATCATTGGAACTCAGCCATGTGGAACACTGCAAAAGCTAAAAAAGATGTGGAAAGGCACCCTGGGTCTGTCAAATACTGAGCAAAGAACTAAATGTATGCAGAACTCATATTGGTGCACTGGTAGAGTGTGGATCAAACATCACTCTCTGCTGACCACACCCTCTACAGCTGAATGACATCAGCAAATGTCCCTTTTTTTGATCTCACTGCCAACTCAACGCTAAATTGATTCAATTTTATATCTCTTTATTCTTATTATCATCCTCTCCTTAATAGCATAGTTATACTGTACATCTCTATCTAGACATGTCTATAGAAGCCATTAATAAAAAACCAGGTGAATACACCAGGGCACATTTTAAGCAGTGCTGATGTTATGTAACTACACACTACTTATCCAACAAACATTCCGGGAGATACAAATGCAGAGCAAATGTGAAGATCAGCTATGGAACGATGATGAATCCGTTTTTTAGAGCACATCAGAACTTTTCTAACCTTGAACTCTTGTAGCCAGAAAATCCAGAATAGTGAGGATGTAATATGTGCCATAGGCTGGTTACGCTTGGGTGGTGACATAACCACCCAACCCGCTGGCCTGTTAAAGACTCTTACCTCTCTTATCTCCTGCATATTAATACTCCCTGATGCCTGTAAAGTTGATACAATACGCTGTAAATCTTTAGGATTTAAGAGGCCCTATCACTGGTCTTTGTGTGCAGGACATATGCTAAAGTAACACTGTGTCCAGAGTCACATGAGCAGTGTATCAGCTGCTGCTAAAGTGCACAGTGTTCAGGGACAGTACGGAGCACAGGTCAACCTTATTGTGAGGTGTTCACAAACTGTATGTCACCTGTGTTTTAACAGAATCTGAACCTAAAAAAACTAAACAAAAACTGAGGTCTGGACTGAACTGTGTACTTGAAAAACCATCCAAGACCCCAGTGGCTGCGATTCAGAGCACAGGGCTAAGCTTGACTCTAGAGTACCGTGTGTGGTTAGGTTTAGACAACGAGAATACTTTGATTAAGGTTAGGAAATGATTGTGGTTTTTTGCTAAAGGTTAGGAAATCACGCTGTGTGTCATGTCACTGTTAAACTGGTTTGTTGTACTGCAGTTGTACTGCAAGACTGGATATTGTGGAAGAAAAAAATTATTCGTCACTCCACAAAAATGTTCATTATTAGCATATTTGCCATTTACTATTTACGTTATGTATCAACATATGTTCTTCAATAATTTATTTTAGATTTTTATTTTTTGGTAGCGCAAGCGACACGAAACACGGAGAGAGAGACAGAGTGTGACATGCAATAACAACCAGGGGCTTTGCAGTTATACAGCATTGGCAGTAACCACTGGGCTACCAGTGCACTCACATGCTTCTGATTTTAATAGAAAATATAATCCAGTTGCAATTACCCTGCCTACTAAACATAATTTGCAGATCAACTGAATGAAAATGCCATTTTTATGAGATGCAGTTGTTTTTTTCAGATGTTCCATACAGATATATTTTAGAATACCATCACGTCAAATTTAAAAAACATATAAAAGGGGTGAATAGACAGGCAACAGTGGCTTTAGCTGCTGCCCAGTGTCCTCTTTATGTCTTTATGACTGCTCATAAACACTCATAAAAGCTAATTTTCTTCAAATGTGGCCAGCTTGACTAGGATTCAGTGCTGTGCAGTCCTCAGCGACTGAAGGCCATTAAAAGCCCATTAAAACATCTTTTCATTCCGAACAAAGCGTCGGCTAAAAAATAGACACACAGTTAAACAGGCCCAGGTTTGTGCGTGAGTGAGTGCGAACAAAATGTAAGTGAAAATGAGCAACCACACACACTGAAGCTAGACAAACAGCAAATATACACCACACAGTGTTATTAAGCCTCTGGATATTTTAAACAGGGCAGGTCCTTTGTCCCTGTATGTCTCTTTTTCTATTTTAAGTGTGATGACTGTTGCATATGTGACATTAAGCACTAAGGGGAAATCTTTGGATCCCACAGAGTGATGGCTCGAAGCGTTGTGAGTCATTCCCTGATTATTCAGGAATTTTTGTTTTTCCATCCTGGTTGGAAAAAATAATAATTTATACCTTTTAAATCCCCTTGGGGAAATTATTCATTGAATCCTTTGAGGCACCAAGGGTTTGGGATTCAACATCTTGTCCAGAGACACTTCAACTTGTGGCCAGGAGCCAGGAGTCTCACCACCAACCTTGGGGTTTGTAGGTAACTGCCCTACCAAGTAATCCACAGTAACCTGTCACACAAAGATCACTATTTTATCAAATGAATTGCAACTATAATCCATATTACTGGATACTGGATATTTAAATATTTCTACCAAGACACACAGAATGAAGAAAGGGTCAAATGAGCTGTTTCCAGTCCGACTTTGAAGCAAATTAAAAATGGTTCCCGTGTGAAAAGGCAGAGTGAGAGAAAAGATGTAAAACTAAAGCTAAATTAAAATAAAATCTGTAAATCACTAAAGGTAAACCGACAGATGACAGAATAAAGGGAGACAGAGAGATGTTGAAAAGAAGAGAGAGAGAGAGAGAGAGAGAGAGAGAGCTGCAGCCCAAAGTGAGAAAGATGAATGATGGAGTCTAAATGAAATGTCATTCCCAGTAATGGGAAAAAACCCCTGCCAGAAAGCAGGTCACTTAAATTGCAAAAGATATACTTAAGCAGTGTTGCCTGGAGCACAGTGCGCTTGACAAAACTGTTAACATTAACTTTCCAAAATCAAAATGAATGGAGGGAGGGCAGAGGAGGAGAAAAGGAGGGAGAATAAAATGCATTGGTTTTGGTCTGCAATGTGGGCAACCTGGATGGACTGGTATCAGCACTAACAAACACAATGCCCCTGGGTGACGTTCACACACACACACACACACACACATTCAAACAGAGACCTTTGCAAATATGCAAGCATATCATATGTCATGCATTCAAACACATGGTTCTGGCAGCTGTACATTGTTTCTTAGAGCTCCGCTTTGTTCTTCCTTTTAACGACGATCTCAATAGTTTGTTGACTGAAACAGTCACGTCCGCTGTGGAAAAACTAAATAAATACAGCCTCTAAACCTGCATTATAGGGCAGCCTTTTCCTTTGAAATACACACACTGCCTCTGGCAGAAATCAATAAGAGGAGGATAAAATGCACTTCCATTTAATTAAGATAACCAGCACATTCTCGCTCATAATCTCTCGCTCTCTTTCCTTCATCTCTCTCCCTCCATCTTTCTTTCTGTGCCGCTACCCATGTCATTCCCCTCTGGGGAGGGGAGGGGGGGCCAAGAAATGTTGTCACTAGGAATCTGGATTTAATCGTTCCCCAGATCGACGCCATGTTTTTCTTCCCCTGAAGCGTGTTCTCCCTCCCCCACCCCCCGCTACCTCCTCTTTGAAACGTCGTCTGGGGACTGTTCTGCAGCCAAAATGTGTTTGCTCTGGGGCAATTGGACTATTGGGGTTGACATCTTCAGCTGAACTGGTTACAATTCACTGTTTGTATCTGTGCGACAATGCAGCAGAGCTCTGCTGGACTTCTTTCAGTGACGCTTTGTAGGAAACAGCTCAGAGTGCTGCTTTGGCTTGTGAAGACTGGGATTTTTGATATCATTGATCTGCAAAGGAAAAAGATACAGTGTGTGAATTTTATCCTCCATTATAATAGAGATGTGGGTTTTCAATTTTGCATTTATGTGTATGCACAGTTCTATAAGACATACATTCTCCTGGTCTGAACACATGCATTGCTTATATAGAACGCTTTTTTACTGTCAACTACAGCCAACACTGACAAACAAAAGTGGGTCAGTGGGTACAGTAGGTCTTGGCTAAGTTTTGGGCATCAGGTTAAAAAAAGCTTAAAGTTGAATAAAGGTTTTATGTTTCGGTGCATTTTACACAGCCACGTGACTTCATGTTAACTTCAGGGGAGGCAGAAATCCACCAGTTCTTCATGATGACAGAGTCTGAGAGTCACCTACAATATGTGTAGGTTTAAAAGTGATGTCAGTGTTTTTTCTGCTTGTACCTGCTTGTAGAGGAGTGGAGCCTGCTATAGAAGCACTAGGGACGGTGCAGCGTTTCAGCCTTTTGAAAGGTCACTCCTTTGATCAAGTGGTTGTCACACTGAAAGATGCATATAATTTGCAAGCACATAGTCACAGAACATTACTGAGATCTGTGTGTGTGTGTAGAGAGAGCGAGAGAGTCCTGGGTTATGTATGTAGCAGGTACTGTAACATGCAATTGGAAGACAGTACTGACGCTGGCTGATTGTAGGCCTCTATATCAATTATGAAAAAAAGGACCTTAGAAATGATGGACACATGAATGTGTGTGTGCAGTTATAAAAATATACTGCTAGAAGATGTAACAACACGCAATTTTAGACAAGGAAAGAGATTTACAAAATAAAATAAGTTAAAATCAACAAAAAAACATTTTTGGTGGGGGTTGTGTTACATTTTGCTGTCATAAAATTTTATTAGCCCAATTTGTTTTATTACATTTAGTGTGCAACACATTAAAAGGGATATGGACAGTGAATCACAATTGTGGATCCTTCCGTATGCAACATTTGAACTCATTTGGACAGTTTGCAGAATAAAGAGATAATCATCTAAGCCATCTGTGGAATTAGATTTTTACCACTAACGTCAAAAAGCAATTGCAGTGCCTGCATATAGCAATGTACATGTAATGAAATGCCAGCTCACTTTTGAATGTCCACTGTACAGTAAATAGTGAATGAGTAAAAAAAGGGAGTTGGTTTTAGTGTTGAGTGCTAAAAGCCCTGGGTTAGAAAGGTTAAAAAGTTTGAAACCCTATACAACCCAGTCTCCTAAAATTGACATTCCTATACAACTAAACTTCTAAGTGACTGACTGTTTGTCACACAGATTGTCACAGATTAACTGGTGTGCACCTAGAGGAGCACTGGTGTGCTGGCTAATTAGCATTAGCGGCATTAGCATTCATCTTTGGACATAATTATTTTGTATAATTCGTAGCTGAAACAATATCATTTGCATGGGAGATGTTCAAAGGTTGATTCAAGTGAATGTTTAAAAATGTTAAATATATATCTGAATGACAATATGGCCATGTCAACATAACAACACAACGTTCATCAGTTATCAGGGTATAATTTGCATACATGACCCTCTGACCTCCCATTCATGGACCTTGACAAATTGGAAAGTTAAAAAAATGGAGGATGTCAGAGAGAAAACATATTTACACATTCAGTGGTGCAGCATAATTGCCATGCACATATGCTGAGTTGAAAGCTCTTTCATTTGTTAAACTCGCTGTGTCTCCAGTTCACACATTTAACTGAGTATTTGGAGACATTTTCACAGAGTGATGAAAAGGTGACAAAATCTCCTATATCCTGCTTATACCATGACCACTTGCAAACATAAATATGATATGTCATTTGCATATTACTGATTTAGACCTCACCTTCCCTATTTTAATTATCATAAATAGTTTCTCCAAATTCCTGTAGCTGCATTGTTCGGCAACATCTACTGTACTGCAAAGGCTCGCAGGGCTCAGTGAAATTTTACCAAGCACTGTCAATCTCAAGAATAGAGACAAGCGATGCATTGTGCTTCTCAATAATATTAAAGCTGTCTGTTCGGGGGAGATAACGTAATGTAGCGCTCTCTTGCTCATATACACAGTGTTTGTCTCTCTCCTCTGTCACAGACACTGACGCTCTTGCTCACTCTCACCTGTGTTTTCTACAACTCTGAAACCTTCACTTCTAGGCCACAAATTTACCAGTCTCCCATGCTTCACTCCAGACTTCCATAATCAATGTTGAGTGTTGAGGACAATGACAGAGATGAGCAACAGCAATGAAATGAAAAAATGCGTTCTGCATATTATCTTCTATCCATGATATTTCTTTCAATCCAGCTTTTGGCCACACCAGGCGGATTTTGTTCTCACTACAGCCTCAACCAGAAGCAGACTGATGACGTTATTATACAATACATACCAAATTAGTATAAAGACGTATATAGCTTACTCCACAATAACATACAAAATGCATTCAAAGCACCTCATTCATCATCCTCTCTCTGTGAATTACAGGTTAATGGGATATTCCATCACCAAGCGCAAGACCGCATCATGCAGTGTAGCCATATTTGCCTCAGAAAGTCGTGCTGTTCCATCTTTGGCTTAGTAACACTCCAAGGATCTGAACACCAGAATCAAATCATGAGAATGAATTGTCACAATGGGAATACCAAGAGGACACAGCAAAAGGAACGAGGCTAAGCTCGAATACCGAAGCCTGCCTTGGTGAAAAAAAAAGAGACATTCAGAAGAAAGTGAGAAAGAAGAAACATGATGGTTCCGTAAGAACTTGTTGTCAAGACGAAAAAAACAAGGTGAATTACTGCATCCATGGCCATCAGCAATAAATGGAGAAACTATACATACATACATTTTGGTATTTTGGCACCATTTACCATATATATATATATATATATACACATATAAACCCCAAATATGGCATGATTATTACAGGCATGAAGCACTTCTAAATAATGTATTATGCTACCACCAACTAGCTATTTATTTGTCTTTGGATTTAAAAACAAATATTGTTTTTGCCAGTTAGACAAAGGGTCACAATAGAGCACAGGGATGGTCCCATGTCTGTGTGGCCTGGGGCCCCAAAATCACAGAACTAAGGCTACGCCTGTTTAAAACCTTTCTGCCATTTGTTATTCCAGATTAATGCAAATTCCATACAGTATTGGGAACCTATTTATTACTGATGCTGAAGTTAAGCCACATTCTTTGACCCATCAGAATCCAGAATGTTCGATGGCTTGGCTGATAACAGATCATTTCCGTCCCATCATTTGTCCATCAAGCATTGACAAGTTGATTGACCTTTACACTGTAAACATCCTACTGATTACATACTGTATCCTTTCTTGTTCTTTAGTAAGCACATTAAAGAGTTTATTCTCCAAACTGGTAATTTATGTGCTGTCTTTATATTAAAAACTAATTATGTCCAACATATAACTGTCACATCTATATTGGAATTGGCCTCAAAAAGTGTTAGCCAAATTAAATGAGGTTTTACCTGTGAACAAGCTTGATTAATTGCTGATTAATATTGAATATGTGCCAATACAGAATCCAAGTTAAATTTACCTAAATAGTGCCCTCCAAAGTTTGTACGTGCTGAGTATTCCCAAAGCTCATCACCTGCTGATTATCAGCGTCTCCTCAAGGTTAACAGGAGTACACAGTAGTGCATTAATCCTGATTAGATGATTAGCATACTCCTTGCATAATGTAGCCACAATTCATTACCCACTGAGTGAGTTCATTGCTGCTCCCCAGGAAACATTGATCTCTTCCATTCAGATACAAGACACACAGCTACACACTCACAGTGGAGCTTTTTTTCAGATATACCTCTAAATCTAAAAGTGAAAGGCACTGACGCAGACAGAAACCGAAGTGAATTCAAAACTCTGATTTCTTTAAAATGAGACTAAAACTGCAATTTCATATTGCGATTACATGAATTGTGCAAAAGAAGGCTCAGACACTGGTGTTGGTTAGCAATCAGACCCAGCCTAAGATGCTTCCCATAAGATTTTGCATAAGTGTGCCAATTTGTGGGGGTTGTCTCGTTTTGGAGTCTATCAGTGGCAAACAGACAGAAAATAGACTACAGCGCCTATAAAACGTATTCACCCCCTTGGATGTTCCACCCTTTATTGACATTAACAATCAATCATGGTCAATATAACTTGGTGACTTTGACAAAATTATTTAGAAAAATACCTCAATAATGTCAGAGGTGAAAACAGTTTTCTACAAAGTGATGTCAATTAAAATAAAATTTGCAAGTAGAAATTAGTGTTTGTATTAATGTTCACATCCTTTAAAATAACTGGCCTAAACCAACAGAGGTTCACATATTTGGTGCTAGTAGTCCCACAATTAGTGAAATGGGGATCACCTGAGTGCAGTGAATGTGTAAGATGAATAAGGCAAAATGTAGGACGATCCTGGAGGACAATCATATTCAGTCGGCAAGACAACTACGGTTGGGAGAAGATTTGTTTTCCAGAAAGACAATTACTTAAATCATACAGTGAAAGCTACTCAGAAATGGTTTACTGACAACAAGGTGAACTTGACACTGGAGTGGTCAAGTTA